>JBAMNC010001757.1:0-254048 GCA_037902135.1 Cetoscarus ocellatus
ACTGAGTTTTATTTACCATTCCATATCACCTTAAAGATAAGATTCAATTTTGTAAGATGTATTTTACAAAATAAGGCATGTTGTCTGTGCTGTATCTCCTCCTCCTTTAAAGCTAGGGTTGATAGTTTGATTTAGATACACTTTTGTTCTACTGGTTTAAATTGATCGTTATGTCCCGATGGCAGTCAATGCATGATGTGTTCTTAAAAGAGAGTGAAAAATAGCCGCTGTCTACAGCAGGAGTAAAACAGGGAAAACACCAACCAATCACCGAGATTCGTTCCTAATTTTTAAACGAATCAAATCCCGTGCTGCAATTCTGCCCACCTTCTGCGCATTCATTTTGACCCTGATTCAATGCGCGTAGCCGAGCTGAGAGGGATCCAAGTACGCTGGAGAATGCATACCTGTCAAGTTTTGGCTTTGAAAATAAGGGAAGCCCGCTGCGAGCCGTCCCACAACCCCAACCAAGCTCCAGTATCCCTTACATTTTAAGACAGGTGTACAAGAAATCTAAAAGAAACACTTTGTTTTTTTTGGTTTGTTGCCGGTGTGTGCTGTAATCTCGTGACAACTGCCACCCAGGCTACTGCAGGTGGCAGTTCTCATGAGGCTTCTTCTTCTTCTTCAGTTTTAGGGCGGTTGACATCCATCATTTTGGTGCATTACCGCCCCATTCAGCTAGTGACAGAGCTCAGTTTGGAGAGGCAGGAGACTTGACAGCTATGTGGAGAATGGCAGAGAAAATTACCTATATCCCGATCACCGCTCCTCCTCCTAAACAGAGGAAGAGAAGAAAGATGGAGGCAGAGAAGGCCGAAACAAAAAAGAATTTGGACAAAGCCAGATCAAAAACGAGAGTCAGCATCGGGTTGTGAGTACTAACTAACTTGCCATGTTTGTTTGATGTTTTTTTAACTTTACTATGATAATGTTTTGGTGTTTCTTACCACTGAGTGAGACATGACTTGGTGTAGTGCAAAACAAACACGATGTGCTGAGGACCGGTTTTGAGTTGAATCAGTCATATGGTCGTGAATCAGCGGCGGTCATGCATGTGAGCGGGGGGGAGGTAGTTTTGGAGGAGCTCCAGGGAGGAGGTAAAGAAAAATGTTATGTTAAACTCAGCTTTGTCAAAACTTTGGAAATTGTTCTTTTGTTCATTTAGATATTGAGTAATACATTACTTTCAATAGGGGGTGTGCACATATATGCTGGGCACTGTAGATGAGCATGCTTATTATCAGCTTACAAGATACATGTTAACAAACTCTGTGCACGGAGAAGAGGGGCTTTCAATGCTCGCCAGTGTCTACAGCAGACCAGAGAGAACTCCAGAAAGCATAGTAACTTATTAAACTGTACCACCTGTTGAAGTATCTACAGAGACACAATGCAGAAAAGTATAGAGCAGCTTTCAAAAGTGATGAATTCTCCTGCTTAGATAAGCTTTTTGAATCAGTAAAAAATATCCAGTGAGATAATTAGTAATGTTAAGTTGGTTTTTTTATGGTTTGTTGTGCATGTGCAGAGAAAGTAGCCCTGTGGGATCCAGAGCATTATTATTATTAAGTTGTACTTTGTTATCAACTTTGTTTCCTGGTTGCTGTAATGCAATTGCTATCAGTACTTCTACTACTTATACCACTACACCAGCATGATGATTTAACTCATCAACCTGTGTGTGGGGTGCTGGATCGATTGTGCCCTCACTGTAAATAAGCAACTCCAGAGGTCGATTAAGCTGATATCGCCTTTTTTCAGGCTGGCTCAGCATGGTTGTTTATACCGAAACAGAGATCGATTGTTGTGCTTTCCTGTGGTTTGGGCACGAAACACCAGCTTGTATATGAACAACTTTCCCAAACGGTCTAGGTGTGAAAACAACCTTAAACTAGTTTTCCATTTATGGTGGGGTCTCAGTTCAGCTTGACTCTACTTAATTTTGGTAGTGGTCATTTTTTTTTAGTAAAAAGCTTAATGGTTGATCCTTTCTCTGAAATATATGAATTCTTGAACTCATTCCCCCGCCTAAAATACATTGTTATTATCTACAAATATACTATATATTATATGTTGAAAATCTTTCATTTTCAGTTTAATTTTCAGACTCTTATTTGCTGACTTATGCCCGTGACACTTCTGGTAACAATACTCTGAATATCTGATATTTAACTAAGTGTCAACATCACATCTCAGTCTAAGCTCAGCTTGCTTAAAACCTAGCAAGAGGTGATACAAAAAGAAAACAATATTAATGAAAACCAGGTGTCACATACCATTTCAAGTGTACAGTTAGAAACAAATGGGGTCAAGGAAAGTTAAGGTAATAGCATAACAGAAATCCATCAAAATATCTTTTACACAACAGGTAAAATTTACAACTTTTAAGTCAAATTGTATACATTGTAAGACATTTAAAAGACCCTGGGTATACATGTAAAGACCTCACTTCATCTTCAACCTCTGACCAGATTCATTAGCAACACATTTATGTATTTATTTATTTATTAATGTGTTTATTCCTCAGAACCAATTTAAAAAATAAAAATAAAAAGAAAACATCTCCTTAGTTGACAGCAAGTTGTTCAGTTTGGTAGATTATAATTTAGCATTTAAGTCTTTGAAGTATATATTTTTGCCCATTAAATTTTGCTACAGAAATAAATCAACTTTTAGTACTTAATTGAATACCCTGCAGAGACCCTAGAAGTCAGTGTGTCTGACTGGCAACATGTTTTTACTGTGGTTACTCTAGGCCTAGGAGTATAAGCATATAGCAACACTTTCAATATGCTTCCAACAAAAATATGAATCCACACATATAAATACAGAAAAAGACAACATACAGAACCTTGATGATTATTGTATATTCTCTGACTGTATATTGTATAATCACAAACATGCAAACACACCCCTAGGCCAAAGCAGACATGCATATTCATACATGTCTGTAACACTTCACAGAAACACAATCACAGCGTGTTTATCACTCAGCTCAAACTGGGGTGGGAGTTTCTAATTTCCATATGACCATTGTCACTCTATGGGCTACATTCTATATCTTTTCTTGCTGGTCTTCATAAGCAGCCTTTCCTGCCAGGGGCAAAACATGCCAACATGCATGGGGAAATATATAAATATATAAAAAACTATGAGTATGAGAAGACAGGGGATGATTCAAACCAAAGAGGGATCAGTAAATTGAAGCAAATGAGAGAAAGGGTTTCAACTGAACACAAATCCATATAAAAATGTAAAAGGTTGAGCAGAGGAAAAAAAAAAAAGGGTGTTGGAGAGAGAGAAGAAAGAAGAGATTATAGAGAAGACTTCACAAAGGAAAAACACAGAAGGCTTCCTGCATGTGAGAAAATGTTTGAAATGAAAAGAACAGAACAGAAGGGCAAAGGTGGAGGATTAAAAAAAAAAGACAGAAAGAGAAAGAACAGACTGATAACATGAAATAGAAAAGGACTGAAGCTGCGTAAAAAAGGGCAAGGGTTTGAAGAGAAAGAAGCAGAGTGAGTAAGTGAAAGAAAAATAGAGATTAATGGGGTGAAGAGCGAGTGGTAGCAGCTCTGGAAATGACAGCCTTCTGTGGTGGAACTGTAACAGATATGTAAGGGTCCATTTCAAAGCAGTGATAATATATGGGGGTTTTTCATCTTTAGCCAGAAGGTCTGGTAAGATCAATAGAGTCTTGTTATTAAAATAAAACTTCCACTGCATTAACAAGGCAAGGAAAAGCCAGCAGCACTCACTGATACAAAATGTATTTCCGCTCTTTCATGTTCTTAAAACTACAAAGAAGACTACGTTTACAGCAAATCGGTGTTCATCCTGAGACAGATTTAATTCAAAAGGTCTCTGCAAAGAAGAGCCAACTACCAGAATTAGCCACCAAAGCTGTGATTGCAACATGTAACCATCACATCACAGTATGTGCTACGCAAATCATGTGACCCACAACACCTCAAGCTGCCACTTCTGTCGTTTGATATTAACCTCATATGCTAACTGTGCTATCTTAAAGGTAGACACTGAGTTGCACAAGCATCTCTTCATTGAATGTATTATGATATACACTGCCCGGGCAAAAAAAAAAGTCGCCACCAAAATACAGGGTCACACACTCTAATATTTCATTGAACTGCCTTTAGCTTTGATTACAGCTCAAATTTGTTGTGGCATTGTTTCCATAAGCTTCTGCAATGTCACAAGATTTGTCACAGATCATAGCACTGCCCCCACAGGCTTGTACAGTAGGCAATAGGCATGATGGATACCTACTCACTGGACCAGTTGATTCCTCCTTCGGTCGGCACTCGGCAGTGGCAGTTACAGCTAGCGCGGCACTTGGCTAAATGGTCAGGGCACATCAGGTCTCGGCAGGTCGTGGATCATGTGACCGACCAAGCTAAATCTAAATTATTTTTATTTTATTTTATATTATTTTTGGGCCACACAGACTTTCTCACACACACTTACAAAAAAAAAAAAAAAAAATGAAAATATCAATTTGACAAAAGGGCACTTTGGTCATCAAGGGGCAAAGGGGCAGGTGCTCCAGCACCCTCCGCCTCCCTCTGCACGTGCCTGCATCCAGCCTTTCCACATGACCAAAGTAGCTGTGATTGGATATATTCCTAACTTGTCCCCACTTTCTACATGACCAAATTAGGTCTGATTGGATTTAGTGTCTGTCAAACATTTTAGTCTAGATTTTATCTGTTGACAAAAATGTCAGTTAATTTAGTTTCAGTTCTAGTCCATGTGCACGTATTTTTTTTAGTTATAGTGTTGTTTATGGGAAAAAAGGTTGTTGACAAAAACTATGACGAAAATAGTTAGTCAACAAAATTAACACTGTTCCATTCACCTTACTGTTGATCACTGTGTATTTTTTGATCCTTTTCTTATATTGTGTATGTTGTTTTTAGCTTTACCCTGTAAGGTGACCTTGACTGCTGAGAAAGGTGCCTGTAAATAAAATGTATTATCATTATTGCATGTTTTGACTTTTTTTTTTTTTTCAGGACAATTGTATCAGATATTTATACTGTACTGATTTTATATTTAAGTATTATAAGTTGTAGCACAATAGGGACAAACCAAAAAATCTAATTAAATATATTCCTCATACAGTTTTACACAAATAATGCAGAACTCAAAGATGAGCAAGCCTTTTTACATCTTGATATGATTCTGTCAAGACTTGGCTATTAGATGCACAAAATTAAAGCATGAAAAGAAACTTACAGCAGAAAATACTATTATATTTACACTTGTTGCCTCTTTTGGAAGCAAGGTTTTGTCACAATCACATGACTAACACTACCTTTTAATTATCTTGGGAACTGAGAGGTGACTATCTTTTCCCATGTTGACCTTTGGCTGTCCCCGACAGGACGCTACCATCATGAAAACAAGAGAAGAAGACACTGAACACATCTATTTGATTAATAACCAGGCAGGAACTTGTTACTTTTACTACTAGTCAAAATGGAGGTCTTACAACATCCTGATTTTTTTTTTTTTTTTCATGTAAAAAATGTGATAAAAAATCACTGATTCCAGATTCATCACTGGATTTAAATACAAAACCTCCCAGAACAAACCCAACTTCACTTCATGGTCAGATAAAAAAAAAAAAAATCTGTAATGGACATACAGTATCGGACCTGAAGTTGTCCATAGATTGACAAAGAGTGAACTTCCAAACACAGACGTCCCTTTAAAGATCCACTGTGTAGGTACAAAAGAATAAGTGAAGAAGTAAGTGTTACCACTTAAGGGTGACGGTGCCTCCTAAAAAGTTGGAGGGGTTAATAGCATAAATGTGAAGCTTGTGGGTGTTTTTACAGCCATTTGGGTGCCCCTGCTGGTGTAAGACAACACACACAAACACACCCACTCATATAAACTGCTGAGGGGGAAAAGACCCTCAGGGAGACCAGAGGGGAATTGAGTAATGAGTGAAGGTAGCGGCGAGATGGGAGTTTAGAGTAAAGCAAAAAAGTTTGGAACTCACTTGAAAGGCAGCAGAGCACGAAACCCTGTAACAACCATTGACTGCAGAAGAACTTAACAGAGCCATACTGTGAGAGGCATGAAAATTGTTCAAATATTTGTTGAAAGGTCTTCCTTTCAGCTGAAGAAAATTATCTGTTCTCCTCACACAATGGTATTTCTGCAGCTAGCTCAAGCGGACACTGCAGGGGAATTTACAGTTTTTGGCACTTTCCGCTCTTTCGTTTTTTTCCGCCCCAGAGGTTAGCACTTGGAAACGACCTCTTGACCTCTGCAGATAATGTTAAATTATTGCAAAAAAAAATGTCGGGATCGGACGGGTGATCAGAATCCCCCAAAACATCTTATGTAGTATTGGAGCATTTCCTTATCAAAGCAAAGAAAGTGGGAGAGAACAACTTGCTTAAGAGCTGCTTTAAACTTACTTTGGGTACAAAATTTGTCACTCAATAATCTTTAGTTTAAGGAGTGATCCAGTGCTCTTGAAAGAACCAGATCAACAGAAGAAGGATTAAAAAATATACATCTAATAAGAACAAAGATCTGTGGCTATTTGTCCTCACATTGATCTTTAATTTTGTTTTGAACAGAGGTATTGATTATTAATCTCGACTTGTTCTGCCGCTGAGCTCTGCTTATGTACCTCTTACCGACATGGGTCAACAGGACAATCTATCGTTCATATTATGTTTTAGTCAGTGGAACAAAGGCCATTCCCTCTTTATTCACTCTGCTCGTTTATTTGAACTGTTATTCACAAAGGCATACTCTCTATTTCATTGGATACCAGTTTAAGCAATGCCAAACTCTACTATTAAAGAAGACAGGCAGATAAATAGAAGTGTTTTTGACATTGGATTGAAGAGAACAGGGTAAGTTTCGACTGAATTTTCAATTTAACTAGAGGCTAGTGAAAGAACATTAGAGTAGGTGTGACATGGGACCTTCTAAGAGAATTGCAAGGCAGCCTTTGCGCAGCATTTCGGACCACATGTGGGAGGTTCAGAGAAAAGTTACAACAACGTGAATACAGAGTTACAGGGGTCAAGCATAAAACAAAACCATGGGCAAGATGTCCTGCTCCGTTATCTTCCCACCAGCAGGCATGAGCCTAGTGATATTTTCCAAATGATTAAAAAAAGGAATAGGCAAAACATTTCCATGCTGTTCAAGGCTCAGACCAGCCAGCATAGACACAAAGATTACATAATGCAGGTTTTAAGAACCAAGAGTGCTCATGACATTCAGAAAAACACATTTAGGAGCATTAGAGCTGCAAAGAAATGACCCTGCCGTGAAGCTTTTATACAAGTAAGTACAACAGTTTGGATTATTCTGTAAATACCTTCAGGTTTAAAGGAGTTGCTATGGATTGAAGACAACCTTTAAGCTGAACTTAAAAAAATAAAGAGGAAGTCAAATTTACTTTACTCAGGGGTTCAGTTTGTTCTTAAAACTAGGAACTTTTCAGCCTCACCCTCCTGGTAAAAGCTGATGTTGTATCCTGACACAACTTTCTATTTTCCGTGAGATTAGATAACTCTTGTTCCTGCAACAAACTGACATTTTATTTCCTGAACAAGAAGTGAGTTGAGGAATTAAAATCCTTCTCTCCTGTCTGCGCTTGCACCTTTTGCATAAGGCAATATTAAACATCCTATTGAGTCTCATCAGTGCTTGAATTCAAACTTTGTTTGTCAATAAATCCATTTTTACTGTTCCTGGTCTTCCTGCTAAGCTAATGTAATTGCATGCTCGCAGTAGCCGCACATACAACCAAACATTGACCTATTAAGTCATAAAAGACAAAGCCAATGAACAGGTAAAGAGATACTGCTATTCATCAAGTGTCCACTTGAGGCCAACCCCAAATGCTCTAAAAATACAACAAATACAAAAGCAATACAACCTGCCCATTCTTTCAACAGAAATGAACATGTCTCATGGCCCAAACACTGAAAAAAAATCTGACAACTTTGGTTTCTATAGCGTATTTCTTTGATACAATCTGGGCGTCTTTTTATTATAACTCATACATTCAACCTGGAATAAGGTCTTCTGTACAGCAAGGCTATTGAGGGGTATAGTAAATCTGTGATAAGCTGTGATGTAGCTGATTCATACCTTTGTGGCTAATCAACAGCATACAACAACAAAGATGCAATTTGCTTTGAAACCCAGTGGCAACCTCTGGGGCTGAAAAGGACAGCCATATGAAAGTGCCCAAAAGCTGTAGTCTCCCTTGAGTGTCCAGTTGAGGCTGGCTGCAGGAACCCTGGAGGTGAAGTGATTGTGTGTGGGACACAAACATTTTTCCAGCTTAAATAAACATCTTTTATACCTACCTGTTTTCATTTCAGTACTTTGGTTGATTATTTCTGGTTTTTAGAAGCAAAGGACATGATTGACATTGCTGCATATCACGTGGCCTCACTATTGGTCAAACATCCTTGAATCCCACTCCTCAACACAGCCCCCTACATCTGTGTGGCGGTTGAGCTTAAGTTTGGTTGAGATGACATTAACAGTACAGCAGCATCCATTACGATATATCATATATTAATATATATGCCAGTCTCTGAGTACATCACAGGTATGATTCTGTGTAGGACTACTGTGATATGTGATATGCTGGAGAAGTCAAACTGGTGTGTTAAATCCTCTTGCCAAGATATGAGGGGTTCATTTTCTCTTCACTGATATCATCCAGAGGCTGAAGTGCTAAAAAGATCTTGTTCGTCTTTATGAGTTGATTCATCAAATTATGTCTCCTGTCTTTTTTTTTCTCTGCAGTTATTGCATTATCATTAACTGTTCTTTTCTTATCAGCCTTTTAACCTGACATTACTTGCTGTACACAACAAAGAGAACCTAGAAAAACCTTAAAAGGAAAGTACACTTCTCTTGTGTAGAGTATCATTTAAGCCTAGTAAACACACTAATACAAAAAATGTATGCTGATGACAATGTGGTACACTATGGCATACTTTTGAAGGACAGTATAAACAAGGCTTTAATACCTTTACACACTTCAACTGTTGGCTGTGTTCATGTCATTTTAGTTATTTGGTGTAAACTAATTGTATGTTGGCTGGATGGGCATGTTTAGTAACAAAGGCATTCATTCAGTCTGCCTTAGCCCAATTTCATGGTCATCCTTTTTGAGGCTAAAATCGATGATTTAGGCTTTCTACTGTTTTCATAACGAGGAAAACAAACGTTTGTCTCTGCAAGAAGGCTTAAAAGTCCTTTTCATAATAACTAATAATTTCATTCTTAATACAGGGCAAAGATTATGTGTTTGGAGGCTATTTATACGCAGGCTTACTTATTAAACCTTCTTAATCCAAAAGATTTAAATACTGAACCACAATTAAGACTGACCATCTGTGAAGCTCAGTGGCTTGGTGTTTGCAGGGCTTTTATGCACAGAGTAAGGATGAATGATTTCACTGTCCTGCACAGAATCCTTTCCCTCTGCTTTAATCCAACAAGGTAAATTGAACTGGGTTTAGCCTAAAAAAAACAAAACAATAATAAATATCAAACCAAATATCCAATGTCTACTTTACATTAAGAGATGTGGTTAGGATTCTCTCTAGCCAAATCAGATGTGACAAGCCTTTAATTTTGTATTCTTTTGTACACCTTACTAACACAGTTCATTAACACAGTTGTCCTGCTTTTTATTCCTATGTTTTCCCTTATTAAGTCCAGCTCTTTGCCTCTTTTGTTCATATTCTTGGTCTCTCACATCAGTCCCTTTCTACCTTTCCTCTTTTTCATATCTGTACAGGTCACTGTGATTTTGGGCGAAGCAGAACAAGAGAGAGCAGTAAAGAAATGGGACACAATGAAGAGTAATTTAACTACAGAAGAAAAAGTGCACTTCAAGCTCTCCTTCTGTTTACACTTCATTGCCAGACAGGATTAAACAAATGTATGCACACCCACAAAGTCCACTCTGAGGCAAAAAGGCCAGACAGGAGGAGACAGCCGGGACAGGGTTCAGTGCTGAAGTCTGTTGGACAGAAAATTCCTATTGTCTTCATCCCTTCTCTCATTTTACAAACAAAAAATATCAAATTAAATTAGTATTTGTCAGGAATTGTGTGCCTTCTTCTATGATAATACCCCAAGATTGGCCTTCCATGTGAAAAATAATGTCCTGCTCATATGGGACAGAGCCCAACATCATCTGAAAAAGTAACCAAAACCATCTCAACTGGTGTACTGCGTTGGAAAAAAAAACACTAGGCACAACCATTCCCTTGTGCTTTATTCTGCTTTTGAAACAAATCAAACTACGTTCTGACTAAAGAGTTCATGACTTACCTCAGTGGTTTGACCAGATTCACACTCTACCTGACTTACACACTCTTTGATCTGCTTCAGAGAACAGAAAAATGCCTGAGCTGAAAGCACTTTCAATCTTTTGATTGTACAACAGTGAGGTGATCAGAGAGCTGAATCATGTTTCTTTCAGGAGCAATTTGCAGGACAGAGACAGAATGTTTGAGATATAACTATGAACTTTGACCCTTTGTCAAATTTCTCATATCTTTATACAGCTCCTCTGTCGTGCATTGAGGTTTTGTGTTACAAAAAAGCCACAGGAAATCGAAAACTGAAGTTGATGTAACATCATAATAATACATTAAAGGATGCTTTATTTGAAGTATAACTTCCTCCAGCTCATTGATTTTAAATAAATCTCTAATGTGCCATCAGATCAGCATGTAAGACTTCATTTGTCATCCATTAAAGGACCAACTATTCCTCAGAAAGTATGTCCTTTGAAGGAAAAGGAAATCAAGAATACTTGAAGTGTCATTTTAAGTCTAATATTAGTCATTTGGTTATAAAAAGTGTTTGTGAAAACGTTGTTCATGTATGAAGTGATGGCCAGACTTCTTGTTAAATGAAGAAGATGAGTTGCTAATTGCTCATGAGAAATATCAGGTTAACCCTGGATAAAAGAAGTAAGCTAAGTTACAATAACACAACAAATTTAAACTAACTATATTTAAGCTATTTTAATTCCTTAAAGCAGATGTATGAATAAAATAAGACAAGTTGTTAGTGATAAGAATTTAGTTATTGACAGTAGAATTACCATTGTTGTCGTTATTGTTATTATTATTATTAGCAAACCAATTTTAACAAGTCATCTTTTTTTCTTTAATTTTAGCTATAGCCTTGTTTTTTTCTTTTTGTTTGACCTAACTTCTTGAATAAATAAAACTTATTATATGTTGCATTTATTTCATTTGCTTTTTAAAGTGTTTTAAACTGTGCAACTTTCACTGATGTCTGCTTTTAGAAATAAACATTTTAATGAACCCTTCTTACTTATCATGAAGGTTAATTACTAAAATTAGCATACTTCTACATTACATATGTAATTAAATTAATGTTGAAAGAGATCTATTTCATTTTGGTTTTATATGTTGTCATACCTAACATGCTGAAATATATCTTTGACACCCAAAGTCATGATTTGTACCTAAAAAGTAAAACAACTAATTGAAATTCTGACAACAGTAAAAATATATCACCACAATTGCCTAAAAACAGGGGGCCTGCTCATCTTACCTAAATGGGGCACACTGTTCTTTCCTCCCCTAGCCTGAAATCCAAATCTTTCCATTGTTTCCTGTTGTATTTAGCAGCTCAGTGAGCTGCTGGTAAGATATGAGCTGCTGTTTTGCTCGCCTCACAGGCCATCTGGAGATGTCAAGCCTCTGAATTGTAATTTTTTTTTTTTTTATGTTGAACAGTTTATCTATCAAACCCTGTCATTCATTTTGATACACAGACAGTGATCTTCTAACATGCAAAAGCTGTTCTTGCCAGTATCTCTTTGTTAAGTCATTTGTTCAGTGTTTGAAAACACTATCAGGCATACTGTATATTGAAAGACAAACTACACAAAGAGCCATTTGTAAGTTCTCGCCCTGTTGTAACAGATTATTTGGTTTTAACGGTCACATCTTCAATTGTTGGGCATAAGTTTTGGCCATTATGTGCTTTAGTGACTAATATGATGCAGCTGTTGTATGCAAGTTATAAATGATAAGCAGTTGACTAGTACTAATATCTAAGCTCTTACAGAAAAGAGAGAGAGAGAGAGACAGTGAGAGAGAGAGATATTTCAATTTATAAAGGGGTTTTAAATCGATAAATGCTGTGCCTTCTTACAAGCAACATCTTTAATGAATGTTCAACTTGTTTTAACCTACTTGTCCTCTTTTGCACAACACTCAGCTATAAGTCCTCATTTAACACAGTAACTCTCTGATCTGAAACACCATTGTATCTGTGACAAGTGTAATCTGTATAGCTTGTGCATTCTGTTTGCAGGAACCCACACAGGATCTGCTCGCACTTCTCAGACTAAGTCTACTGCTGGAGTTATCAGATGAACTCTTGAATTGTAGTCAAAGAAATGAGAAAATTAGTGGTCATGGCTACTCTTAAACAACACGCAAACTGAAGTATGATGTTGTTTGGTCATATGACTGACACTGGATGTCCTGCAATACGACAGCTGAGAATGCCCACAGTTGCAATTGCAATATTAAAACAACACATTTTTCTGCTCTACCCATGAAGTGCTGATCTTGGTTGAAAGAGACCTAAATTAAAAAAAAAAATAGAAGTAATCAGTAGAGGTTGGCAGAGATGACAAGAGGTCAGTCTTTCCTTATCACATTTTGTTTGTTTTGGTTGATAACCCATGGTATGGATTTTGATAACCAAGCTGTTGGCCATTTAAAACATAACAAGAGCAATACATTAATGGAGATGAAAACGGGAAGTGTTTTTTGTCATGAAATATACCTAAACTCAATTAACTTGAATAACTGACAAAATCCACGGTTATATTTGTATGAGATAAGAAAGGTATTTCTATTAAATGTGGCTTTGGTTTGTAAGGCTAAGCCCGTGTGTTATTTATTCATTAACATCTTTTTATATCCAGACAGAAAACATAATTACTACAATTCTTTTAATTTTTTTTAACTTTCATGCTCATCTTCTTTGTTCTTTTTTAAGCAGAGAACTTCAATTCAATCAACTGAGAGATGATAAGTAGTCTAGAAGACGTGATCTCTGGGGACTCATTTCAGGGCAGCTACTGAGCTCTGGCTTTCCTGTTTGTGCATGAACACACATCTACATATGGGTGCGGGCTGATCTGCATAAATGTGTGCGTGCATGTCTCTTCCTGGCTGATGTGAGTAGGTTTTTGTGTGTGTCTGTGTGTTGGATCAACAGTTGAGGCAGTGAACAGAGAGTCCCTGAGAGCTGGGGAGGGTATCCATGCAGCAAATTAAAACTGGCCTCTTTCACTTCCAGCTGTCCATCATGGAGGAAGGATTTAGAGGAAGTTAGAGCCAATTAAAGACCAGACACTCCCTCATGAGTGACGTCACAACTAAAGAAACTGGTTAGGTGCATTCCCAGTCCTCACATCATTAGCCACAGAGAGTTATCCAATACTCAATTTCAGCCACATGTAATTAGTTTCGTATAGATTATTTATTGAACGTAGTCAGACAGCAGTAAGTCAAAGCTGGCATCAGCAATAAAGTCATTTTTGCTGATCAAATGTCTGCTGATGTGAACCACTTTAGTTGGAGAGAGGTTTTATGAAGAGTAAGCACTTTGCAGTCTCTGAGAGTCCCCTAAACAAATCCAGTGGGAGGTTGCACTCACACAAGGAAAACCACAGTAGTAAGTTTGTAGAAGTATTTCTGCTGCTCTCTATAGAGACTGTTTTTCTTCCGAACATGACGGATGGTTGCAAAATAGTTTCTCAGCAGAATTTGAAAAAGTTTTGCATGACTTTTGGTCGATAATCTCTTAAAGTAAGGACTAACAGTTGTAGTCTGAGCGGAAACTTTGGATCAATATTTGCCTGCTGTGGGGCTCTCCAGTTACTCCAGTCACTGTAAATAGCAAATATGTACCACCATATTTATTTTTATGAAATCTCAAATCTCCACCTGCGAAATACCAAACATGTACATATCCACCATATTTATATTTATGATATCTCAAATCTCCTCCTGTTAAATATCAACATGTACATAACCATCTGTAAAATAACAAACATGTAAGGACTGTAAACATACCACTTACTATATACTTTTTTATTTTTTATTTCTATTTACTTTACTGTATTTGATTTGTAATTACCTTATTTTTCATTTATAATGTTTCTATCTTATATTTCTCTTGTATCCTGCAGCTGCTGTATATTTGGAATTTCCCCATGTGGGACTAAAAAAGGAATATTTTATCTTATCTTATCTTATCTTAACAAAACATCAACAGAGTTAAGATGCGGTGACTAAGTCACCCCCTCCCGCCTTCACTGCTTACTGTTCTTTAAATTTGAGGATACTAGACAATAAAAACCTCAACACCTCCATGAGATGTGTTTGCTAAACAGAAAACCAGCGTTCCTGTCTCATGGGAAAACTATGCAAAATGACACAGACAAAACTTTTAACACTTTGAACTTACAAAGCATTCTGTGGTGCTGGTTGTGGAATCAGACTTTCCTAACTGTACCTGATTTTAGTAAACATAACAGTATTTAACTATGTGACCAACAGCAACCTACTGTTAAAAAATCTATCCAGTAAATTACTGTAAATGGCAAAAGATGGTGGAAAAAAATTCTGATTTTTGTAAAAATTAACAGCGTTTTACCATAAAATCTGCAGGAGTACTCTAAAACTGACCATTAGCAGGTACGATTTCTTTCAGTTAATGTTTCGCATTTTTTGGTGAAACAAATGATTGTGTAAATATATTTTATTGGAAAAAAAATTGATGTGTATGATTTTTTTTTAACAAATGATATCTTGCTAATGAATGGTCAGTAAATAGTTAAAGACATCCTCATAAATTAAAATACAGCAAGTTCACTGTAATTTAAAATGTATTTAAAAGTTGTAGAATAATGATACTATAAATAAAAATAACAGTTACGATGCTGCTTTTGGAAATACAATGATTATGCTGTAAATTTAAACATAGTAATGATGCATTGAATAAAAATAAAGCAGTAAAACAACTATAGAAAATACAATAATAGTCCTGTTAACTAAAAAAGATTAATGCTACTGTAAAGACATTTACAGTAACTTACTGACATTTTTACAACAACCTTTTTACAGTGCACTATCAGAGACGTTTTTCCCCTCAGTATGTGAAATTTATCCCTATACCAGAAAATGTTATGTTTGCTGTGGAGTGGATTCACATCATGAAATGATGATTTTGTCACCCAGAGTTATCAATTCTAAAAGAGAAGTGACACTGAACAAACAAACACAAACAAAGATTTATTTTGCTGTCATTTAATTATCTTTAAATCTCCACTCTCATCATTATGTCACACTGATTTTTTTCTCACTTATAGACTGACCACAACAATGACTGGTAAGTCATTGAAAGTCAGATTTGATAAAAACTATGTCTAATTTACCCCTCATCAACGTCCATCCACCTTTATGTCACCTCTGCCTCATCCCTGTCTTATGCCATGCTTCAATCTGCCCTGCACACATTTTCCTCTTCATGTCTCCCAGCCTTCCTCTCAGCCTTCTGTATCCAAATCAAATCTCTTGCCACTGATTCATATGTAAATGATGCTTGAAATAATTATTTGACCACAGCCATCAGGTAAGATGAGGATACAGTCTGTGCAAACAGATTCGGAAGCTCCTGTTTGCTTGTCTGGTGTGTCCGCTGCATAGAAGGATCTGACCTGATTACTCTTAAAAGCGTTTTATTTACTTACGAACCCCAATTCCAATGAAGCTGGAACATCATATAAAGCATGAATAAAAAAGAGAATACAATGATTTGCAAATCCGTTTGGCCTCATCCAATTGAATACACTAAAAAGAAAAGATTTGAACAGAGCAAACTGAAGCAAGCAACATGTTAAGATGGGACAGGTGCAACAACAAATACTGGTAAATTTGAGGAATGCTCAAAAAAACACCTGATTGGAGCATTCCTCAAGTGAGCAGGCTAATTGGAAAAAGGTGAGTGTCATGATTGGGTACAAAAGAAGCACCCTCGAAAGGCTGAGACATTCACAAGCAAGGTTTCGGGTGATCACCAATTTGTGAACAACTGTGTAAGTAAATAGCCCAACAGTTTAACCATGTTTCTCTACATAATACTACAAGAAATTTGGATATTTCAAAATCAGCTACAGTCCATAATATCATCAACAGATTCCAACAACCAAGGGAAATCTCTGCAATTAATGGAGCATGGCCAAAATCAGCATTAAATGCCTGTGACCTTTGGTCCCTCAGTCAGCATTACATTACAAATCTGACATCATTCTGTAAAGGATATTACCATGTGGGCTCAGGAATACTTCAGAAAAACTATTGTTAATTGTAGAGAAAATGTATACATCTGTTTTCATCATGATTATACATGTATTATGATCCTCTTATATGCCTGTGTGAAAAGCCTTCATGCTGAAACTAGAGAACTGTGCCGTCACGTCAGGAGGAGAACTACATCTTGTCTCTGATAAGAACACCGTCACATCAGCAGAACTCACAGTTTCTGAATAAGATGACCACTGTTGTGATGCATGTTTGTGCAACTCTGAACACCCAATATTATTGGTTGATGCTTGTACAATAATGTGTACCTTGACTCTTTAAATATGAGAAGTTTAGAAGCACTCTTCAGTGCGAGAGGAAGTTGCCTTTGTTGTAAACTGCACCGTTCCTTGCAAGTAAAAAGATCAGAAGATAAGCTCCTTTCTCCTGCCATTCTTTCCATCTGGGCTGTCAGTCAAGGGCAGTTTGGGAAATTTTCCTTACATTAATCAACATAATTTGTCACTATATCTACAAGTGCAAGACAAAATCAATCATACGAAGCCAAACCCATATATCAACAACACTCAGAAACACCGCTGGCTTCTCTGGGCCTGAGCTCATCTGAGATGGACTGACATAAAGTGAAAAAGTTTGCTGTGGTCCGATGAGTCCACAGTTTGAATTGTTTTTGGATATCATGGATGTCACATCCTCCGGGCTAAAGAGGGAAAGGACCATTCTGTTTGCTGTCAGCACACAGCTCAAAAGCCTGTGTCTGTGATGGTATGGGGGTGTGTTAGTGCCTGAAGCATGGGTAACTTGCACATCTGTGAAGGCACCATTGAGGCTAAAGGGTACATAGAGGTTATTGGGCAACATACAGTATACTACCATCCAAGTGACATCTTTCAGAGGCATATTTCAGCAACTGTGGCTTCATTGTAAAAGACTGCAGGTATTAGTGGCCTTCCTGCAACAAAGACCTCTCTTCCATTAAAAATGTGTGGTGCATTATGAAGCGCAAAATTCCACAACAGAGACATCAGAGACATTGTTAAAAGAAAAGTTGATGAAACACAGCAGTAAAAACGCCTCTGTCCCAGATTTTTGGATGTGTTGCTGGCATCAAAATTAGCAATTATTATCAAAAAAAGGAAGTTTATCAGTTTGAATATTAAATTTCTTGTCTTTGTAGTGCATTCAAATGAATGTAGGTCAAGAAGGTCAAATTATGTATTCTGTTTTCATTTGCATTTTACACAATGTCCCAACATCTATCTGTCTATCTATCTATCTATCTATCTATCTATCTATCATCTTCATCATCTGGTCCAGTGTGATTTCTGCTCAGTGCTAACCCATTAGTCCATAAATCATTCTCTCTCTCTCTAATTCTTTTTTCTTACAGCCAGATGTTCTCTCCATTGCTCCACTTTCTACCTCAGACCACCCCAGCCCCCACCCCTTCCCCCATGAGCTTTCTCTTCATCACTCTGTCCTGATATGCATGGAAGAGACGGTGACCATCTGTTGATGGCAAAGACAGTGGACAGCCAGTCAAGCCCTAATATCATGATTCCAAAATGTAACAAGGGAACTAAAAAGAGACACAAGAACTGAGAGTGTCAGTGCAGTCTGGGACAGAGAGGTATCAATAAGGAAAGACAGAAAGACTGAGAAACAAAAGACGGGAGAAGCATGATGATTCTGCCATTGTGCTGGGACCTGTGGTCTTTAATTTATGTCTCCTTTGAGAGGACTTTGTGTGAGTTTGAATGTGTGTGGTTTATCATTTGCTGACATTGAGGAATTAAACTATTTCCCACTGATCCCTGCTCATTAGTTGCCATGGCAACATGTCTCACCTTGCCTCAGTTAACCTTTAATAGGGAGAGGAGGCAATTATCAACACATAAATCTTAAAGCTCCTGTGCTCCTACATTTAATGCTCATACTTTGTTGCTTATGAAAGATTGATTTACTTTAAAGGCCAACTTGAACGTTGAGAACATAGTAAATGCACCTCCTATAAAATGATTTAGAAATATTATTTTCAATAACATAAAAGAACACACAAAAACAAACTAACAAAATAACAAACAAAGAAACACTACAGGGACCTCTTGAGTATTTAATGTGCATGTTAGAAAAAAAAAAACAACCAACTAGAAGTGATGTGACTAGACCTTCTGAGTTTGCCAAGTTTAACATTATGGATATGGAAAATAATATTTGCCTAGGAGAAACTCAGATACATAAAGCTGTCAACAGACAATTGACCTGTATGGCAGAGATGGGTAACTTTGATTCTTGATTTTCCCTGCCTGAGGGCTGCTTTGTTATAAATGGTCAGATATTCTTGATTGGAGAAATAAAAAAAAAATAAAAACAATAAGTTGTCACAAAAAATACTATACCACAATTCATACTGTTCATTATAATTTCAACTCAAATAGTAGTACATAATTAAATGAGCTTTGTATAGAGTTACAGTCAATTAAGCCATTTTACACAGAATTAAAGCCATTTCGAGCTTCAGTTTTGAATGCAACAAAACTATGAGTTGCTTTCATTTATTCACGTACAATTGTTTTACTTTTACCATTTTGTAACTGTTATATTTACTTATTCTTAATATTTAATTCTATTTCATTGGAAAATGGATTTAGAGAAACACTTACAGTAAAGCCAGTTCTTTAATTAGTAACAAAAACATACTATTACCAACAATCTGGATTATTCAGATATGATTCTATTGCATTTCCTTCCTTGTGCATGGTGACATATTGGTATCTCAGGTTTAAGCATGTTTTGTGGATTCTGTCATGCTTTTGTCATGTTAACAACTTGCTGTTTTTTGGAATTGTTTTGTGGGCAGCACTGAATGAGGTGGAGGGCTGCATGTGGTCCTGGATCCCTGCTGTGTCGTGTTAAAGTCAACAGATTCAGGCCAGGATGAGGACATAAAATTGTTTCATAGTTCATCTGCAGTGTGACAAGAAAAAAAAAAGGCGGGTGTCATGTTGTGGGGTTGGAGTTTTCTAGAAGTATCTAAAAATAGTTTCATTTTAAAGTAAAATTTACCCCAGCAATCAACAAGAAGATTGCTGCACATTCCAATTCATAGTTACAAAAGAATGTATATGCACAGAATTAAACACAGAGGCACAGGTATAGAGGCTAAAATGTGTTTTTTTTTGTTATCACCCATCAGATAAAGGTCACAAACTATGACATTATGACAACACAATCCTAAATTTAAGTATGTTATCCATTTGCATAAGAGCAGAGAAAACTGTTCCAGTAAATCTCTGTGTGTGATTCATAAGACCAGAGATGTGTTTTTTTTTTTTTCTTTTTTACAAATCATGGTGCCTCAACTTCTACTTAAGCCCATAAAGCACAGTGCTCCCCTCTTCCTTCCCCTCAACAAGTTTAGACTGTACTGGAAAGTAGCTGCTGCTGTTAATGTCCCTTTGTGTTTCCTGCTTTTTTCCATGTTAAAAGCCATTTACCATTTCAAGAACCAAATACTTTAATTGTGAAGAATTAATTAATAAATTGAACCCCCTTTAATGGAGCTATATCATAATTTATTAACACCACAGTGGGTAGATACAATGCACTTGTGGTTAGGAAACAATGGTCCTTATATAATAGGCCCTCAGAACAAGCTGTTATAACAATCAGTTTATATTATAAGCTTTGTTGTAATAATGGCTTTAAGGATACTGTAAATTATCATTTAATCTTTATTGCATACTTACGTAAAATGTCAAAATGATTAAGGCGCCCTGAAAAAAATCCCCTTAAACAGACAAAACAAAAAAACAACAAAACAAACTGAACAAACAAACACCACCAAGAACTCCACTATATGCATGTTTTTTTTTTTTTTTTTAATCCAAATTCAAGAACTCAATCTGCACAAATTTTTCCTGACCCTAGTGAATAATCCCCAACACAAATTCAGGAGGTTTGGTCCGCTGAATCCTGTTTCCCCCAAAATGTCTTCCAAATATTTAGGTTCCCCGTTTAATGTCAAAGTTCAATTTAAAGGCAAGGGGTAAAAATCCAAAGAAAGTGGTCCTGATCAAACATGAAAGCCCAAAAATAGTCCTTCAAAACTCAAAAAACAAATAATCTGGCAAAAATGTTTCAAAGGCAATTCATTGCAAAAAAAAAGAAAAAAGAAAAAAAAATCTGAATGCAGGAGACTCACCAGTCCTGGAAACACTTCCTCTGAGTCCAAACCTTTCACAGGTGTCCTTTCCACCAGCGTCAAAGTTCCTGCATGGAGAAGTTTTCCCCTTAGCCCTAGAGGATTATTCGGTCTCCTCACTTGGAAACAGAGTTCTCGCAAAATATCAGAAGTTCCATTCAGGCTCACCAGCCAAATCTTCCCAGCATTTTCCCATCTCCTCCCCCTTTCTGCCTCTTCACACCTGAGGCAATCTGACTGCAGCAGGTCACCTGACCAGGCAGACTGCAGCTAAATAGACATGACCTCAAATAAAATGAACAGCAGTGCCAAGGTAGGGCGAGCTAGGGGATAAAACCTTGAAAGGGTTTGAGTGCATAAAAATACCCAAATCAAAGAAAAAAAAAAAAAGCCAACCCATCTCCACACTTTGTGGCTATGTAACATTATGCATCGTTAAGCTGAGCTAGAAAACAATTTTAATGGAAAGTGAAAATTTGTCCTTAACTTGTTTGCCCATTTTCTTTTCAGAACATTAAAAATAGGGGATTACCAAATTCTGCAGCCATTTTCAGACAAGGTTTTAAATTAATATAAAAATAAATTTAACAAATTACTCTGACATGACATTTAAACTTTATGTAATCCTTACTTAAGACAAAGCATGAAGGTTTCCTTGCTCCATAAGCTCCATTCAAGCTTTATCATGTCTCGCAAACTTAATAAACAGAATTTAATTATTCAATTAGAAATATAATTCAATACGCCTCAGATTTAAGGGGGTAATATGAGACCTCATCTGAGAGCCAATTAATCACATACTGAAAACAAACCAGTGAACTCTTGCTAACAATATTGCCAAGATCTCACTTGCACTCATTATAGCTCAAGAGGTTTGTAGACGCACTCCTGATCAGATATCAATCTGTATTTCACACTATAAATGATTAAAGACAGTCAGTTTTCATTCATTCTACTTGTACCTGGTGTAATAAGTTTGAGAGTTGAGTAAATAACTAAATGGTTTAAAAGAAGAGATTATTCAATGTTCAAGTTTCCTCATTTTTCAAGTCTAAATGATCTTTAGACTGAAATTTTCTCTCTGACACGTGAATTAAATATTTGCTTTAATCTTATTGAATTGAAAAAATACAAACATGTTTGCACTGTACCTTCAGGAAACTGAAGTCCTTTGCTGATGGCCTCCACTGTGAAATAAAAGTCATATTTACGCAGCCTCCTGGCAACATTTGAGGAAAAGTCAGTGGGGGTTGACATGAAAGTGCTTATTAGAGCCAGCACAAAGAGCACAAAAAATTTAACTCCTCTTGATTTCCCTTTTCTAACGTTGAGACCACATTTGTGATTATGCTGATATTTTAAATAAATGCTAGGTACTTTAAAACCTGAACAGTTTCTCTGTATTGTAATGGTTGTTTAATGCATAGATAGTCTCTTTTGTCCTGTTGAAGCTTTGTGCACGGCACTGACAAAGAGCACCACCATGCCTTACATATAATAATCTGCTTCATATTACAGTGGGGTATTCATTTAAACTGAGGAATGATGCAATAGTCTCCGCTTATCTATTGCTCTATTCTTAGCACTTAATTTCTCCATGTTGGCACATGTATGCGTAGCACCAGATGTATTCCAGATAAGTAGGCAGAGCATTAGGACAGTAGGGATGTGGGTCACTAAGCCTGAAAACAGCACCGATCAGCTAAATGACAGGAGAAGGGAGAAAGAGAAAAAGGCAAATTGATGTAAAGAGAGAGTACCATAATCTCTCGAGTATAAAACGCACCTTTTGCTTTGAAATAAGCTCTAATTTTTTGGGCGAGTACTATCCACGAGTACAAGCAAAATACTTAAAATATTTCATCTCGACTACATCGCAATTGCAACACATCTGATACAAAAAGCCGAAATATTCTCTTCCTCTGTGAAACATTCCTGCCATACTTGCGTAATTCTTATTAGACTGACTTTTGAACTGTTCTAATCAAATATTTTGGGTCTTAATTAGTTTAACTTTGTGTAATCATCGTTTAATTCTCAAGTGTTGCCACTCATCGGCAAACACAGAGTGCTGCCATCTTGTGAGCAGGGAGATGCGAAATAGCTGCGCTGTGATTAGTCGTAGACATCGGCATGTTGATAGTTACTCTCTGATTGGTCAGTACACTATGACTGAGCATGCTCAGGCAGAAATCAATTAATTGTGCATGCGTGAAGCAAAAGGTGTTTACGCATCCGTTTGGGAGGGAAAGAATTGTGTATTTGTTGTGAAAATACTAAAAATTCATTGATTCAAACTTTGAATAAAGGTCATTTATTAGTTGCCTGAAAGAGTAAGGTTCAGGCAAAAAATTGTGTGCATGTTATTTTTGAGTACAGTGTTTTCAGGCAAAATTCATGAAAATATGGGGTGTGTGTTATAATCGAGTGCTGGTTATAATCAAGAAATTCTGGTATTTATTTTGTCAAAATTCATGTTTCCACAGGGCTAACAGATTTTGACAGAGCTTCCAATTCTCACACTGACATTCATACAAGTAGTTTATACTGCCTGTCAGTTAAGATGGTGCCCATTGCCTACAAAACCAAAGATGAGTTCAGCAAAACAAGCCCATGAAAATGTTATTGTTGTTTTTTGAGAATCACATTTATGCTTACATTATGATCATGTGTAGACTCTGGTGGTACCTGTGTTGAAACCAGGTGGAGTTCATAGCTGCTCAGGAACATGGCAACATTGGAGGTGTTTGACGGTCAGGCATAAAACTTAAGAATAGATGTGCGAATTACATATAATTGTTTGAGTGTTATATAAATGACTCAGTGGAAATTTAAACTAACATGTTTTTGAATCGAGGTCCACACAGAAAGAAACTTTTCTCTGAAGCACTGTTTTTTGAAAGAGAAGTTTGTCGGTAAGAACATTTTCTCTGTTATAATATATGTAGTTGTGAAAAGACTAAGACAAAAATTGTTAAAAAAGAAAAAAAAAATCATAAAACATTTTTTTTTTGTTTGCTTTTAAACTGTTTCTTGAATCTGAATGCATGCATTTTGCGTGTTTGCAACAATTTGGCTTTTGGTGCTGAAAGGCAATTTCCTTTTAAGGCCATTCGAAGCATTTTCCTAAAATCTGAGATTTCAATATTTGTTAAGTTTTGTTTGTTTAGGCTTAATCCAAATTCTGACATTTGAGGAAAATACTTCAGACAATCTTTAGCTGATAATAATTATACTTATGCCAGAGCACAGTTTGTGTTTTTGTTCTATGACACAAATGAAAGAAACAATGGAGCAAGGGGCAATTACTATGGAAATTAAAAGCTATTAACAGCCACTACTTCATGTCGAAAGTCCCCACAGTTATGAGTGAAAATTAGTGTGATGAGGGTTGTATTGATTGGTGTTGGCTGCCTGTCAAATGCTTGTAGATGAGACCCATGCGATGAGTGAATGTCAAATCTAAATGAGGATGTAGAAAAACAGAGGGCCAAACAGCTCAGTGAGAAGAGACTTTATACAAGAGGTGCTAATTCATCAAATTAATGTTTGACACACAGTCCAAGTCTGGTGCAGATTCTGACACAGCACTCTGTAGGAGGGTGTCTTAGTGTGACCCAGCAGGTAGTCATGAGTCATCAAGACTCCTCACTGTGGGAGGTGGAGCAGAGAGCTGCCATGAATACGAGCAACACAGTGAGGGGAATGGGGCAGAAATATTGGAGTGCATAAATGCAGAGGTAGGAAGCGAGAGGACAGGCTGAATTAGAGTGAAAAGCATGAGTGAAAAAAAAGGGTTTGAATAAACTCATTATTTCATGTCTTTTGTAGAGTAGAGTTCTATTACAAAGAAAAATAAAAGATCAATCATCAAAATATCCAGGGTTTGACTGTAGCCGAGGGCACAAACACAAAAGAAATGAGCTTAGGCTGCACAAAGAATAGCTGATGACTGAAAAAAAAGAAAAGACGCTATCCTGTTTTTCCCTCTAAAATGAAGCAAAATGTTAGGTTTATCCAGTTAGACAGAAAGAATGTACTACACCAGGTATGATGAAGGATAAACAGCTATGTTATTGTCATTTTAATAAACGTATGAGCAAGAAAAATGTGTTAGAACTACTTTTATCATCATGTATGAGAGTGTCTAAGTCAATGAATCATACAAATAAGGATGTAAACATTTCACCTATCAGAGGGTTAGTTAGCATTTACCACTTCCTGGTTCTCCAGGCTGAAAGTTTATGGGATCTTAAAACAGCATAAGGGATAAACACCTGAAAAGTGGTTTGTGATAAATGCAAGCATGTGAGACTTCAACATTTATCCTTAAATTATAAAATGCATTCAATTTCAGTGTGATTAAAAGGATGGTTTCTAACAAACTGCTAATAAGACCTACAGAAATGTCCAGGACCTTGATGCAAGCGTTATTGACTGTTTTCAAATTAACAGTAATAGATACACCATTGCCACAACCATAAAAATCAACTTAATCAGGTCATTTGATTTGGAGGAAATTCTCAGACGAAATGGTCACAGAAATATATCATATGTTACTAATACATACAGTTGGCGTCACATCGCAGTTGCGTCACAGTTGGAGGCGGGGCATTTTGAGGGGGGAAAACAATCCTTTCCCCCTCGCCGACAGCACTGACAGCCTGCGGATTTTAAATTGTGATATCAATGCTAACCACTAAAATGTCATACATTGATTCTTAACAGCCAATTGACAAGGATAGATACATTAAAAAAATTACCCTAGCAGGGTCAGATTGTTGTCCTTGTGTTATTAAGGAGTGGACAAATGATCAAACTCTGGCCTGATGTGTCATTCCCAGACATCTTCTGATACCTGGTTGAATTTGTGGTGCAAAAAGGCACACAACACCTCCTCGGCATCGTGGAAAGTGGTTTGTTTTCCCTCTCGGTGCAAACCGAATGTGGCCGACTATATCTATACTGTGACTGCCTCTTTGTTGAACCACCATTTTGTAGTTCCATAGTAACTTAACAATAGCTTTCTACTCTCCCCCACCAGTGTTGGGAATAACAGTGTTAAAAATAATGACGTTGTTAACGGCATTACTGTTTTCCAGTAATCCAAATATTTACTATTTCAAACGTCACATCGCTGTTACTGTTGCCGACAGTGAAATGTGGCGCGTTACTGTACACCAATATCTAGCAGCTATGATCTGACCTACTGTCCTCAGCCAGGCACAGGACAGAAGCTGTGCCGCAAACAGACACAAAAGAGAACTAGATCCTGGAGTTGCCAGGTCCGCTTATTATACACGACTTTCAATTTCTTTTTTTGGAAATTGCTAATAAATATTAGCAGTTGTGGGTTGTGTTCTTTTGGGCTTGTTCCAAAATGGATCAGTTGCTTATTTGGGCTTGTTGTGCCCCTAAACCCAGGAAGGATCTGATGCATGATCTACTACCAATATAAACTCAATTCAGAAGTCACACATATTATTTTCTCCCACTCTTAACACAAATTTAAATTTTACTGTAAAAAGAGGAGCATAAATGATGATTCCACCTAAAATAAACCCTTATAGCCAGAATCAAATTGATTTCTATGCTCCTATTACTGTATTCACCATAATAGAGCTGTAGAGGATCAACATAAAACTGAGATAAAAGCCTGACTATGTCTGTTTGGTTACAAAAATCAAGGTTAGACAGACTGTTTAGCGATAGAGTTATAAATAACAGTAGTCCCTCCCGTCACTTCTGTATAAAGAAAAGGATGTTGCATCTCCAAACAATAGGATGTTGAATAAGTAAATTAGGGGCAAATAAGAAAAAATATGACACTGTGAAATTGAAATGTGATGCAGATGAAAATCAAAACACGCTTTATGTAGCAATTGCTGTGTTAAATACAGGTCAACGTATCTGAAGAAGAGAGAAATGTTTAACTGGTGGACTGTGACATTCTCCGACGCCTCCTTGATTTAATTCTAGACAGATTGCATATGAAGCATGCTCAGTTTGGGAGATCTTTGGCCCAATGTAGCTTGGAGCAGCTGAACATTGTATAAACGCGTTGCAACATAACTCAACAAAAACGCCATATAAAACGTACATATGTGCCATTTCATCAGCTGCAACTGCTGCAGTATTCCCACACCATACCTAGATGGCGAAAGAAGGCTGTCCCTTGAAGGGCACCTCAAATTATACAACAGGTGTCCAGTCCTGAGGAGGAAGCAGCTGTAACTGAGGGTAAGAAAGGTAAACAGAGGTCAACTCTTGCTGGTGTTTATAAGCATTTTGGAACAAATATGGCAAACTTTTAGGGATGGGTAAAATGTTGTCAATGTAATCCACTGAAAATCCGCGTTCCAACTGTTGTTAACTTAGTTCTGTGTGACCTGACTTAGCTTGATGTACCTTGATTTTTCCTTCTACATAGCCAAAAGTTAGCCAAAACAACAGTGTGTGAATTCAGCTTCAGAAAATAAGAAGACTGTGTTTAAATTTTCTAACTTTATCTTCTGTAAGTCTTCGGGTTTATGTGAATTCATGTGTAAATTTCATATATCATAATTTCTCAATTATAACACAAACTTTTTTGCTTTTAAATAAGCTCTAATTTTTCGCATAATAAACAAGAGTACAAGCAAAATACTTACCATATGTTGTCTCCCCAACATTGCAATTGCAACACATCTGATACAAAAAGCCGAAATATTCTCTTTCTCTGTGAAAACATATGTAAACACAGGGTGCTGCCATCTTGTGAGCAAGGGGACGCAAAATAGCTGTGCTGTGATTGGTCGAAGACATCTGCAAGTTGATAGCTGCTCTGTGATTGGTCAGTACACTACGAATGAGCATGCTCAGGCAGAAACAGTAATGGCGCATGCGTGAAGCAAAAGGTGTTTCTGCATCTGTTTGAGAGAGAAAATCGTGAATAGTATTTGTTGTAAAAATACTGAAATTTCATAAATAAAGGACATTTTTGAGTTGTCTGAGAGAGTAACATTTGGGGAAAATTTGGGTGTGTGTTATATTTGAGTACAGTGTTTTTCCAGGCAAAAACTGTGAAAATATGGGGTATCGAGTGTGTGTTATGATTGAGAAATTACAGTAATTAACAAATGAAAAGCTTAATATTCTGATGAAAACATGTACTACATGAACTTGTAAAACGCAACTAAAATCTAATTGCCTTGAAAGGTGATGTATGTCTTCTAATCTGTGGTTTTATTTCTGAACACTTGGAACTCCCGGTGTCCCAAACTCAATTAGACCTCATTGTCTTCAGTGAAAAAAAGGGCATGCCAAGGCGGGTGTGCAGTTTAGACATATGTATGATACTGCTTACTCTCTTTAAAATCTTTACTTTAGGGTAAAAGAAATACAGTGCACAGACTGGCATGCTTTCTATTCAACGGGTCTTGAAAAACCTTGGAGACAGGCAAGAAGCAGAACAAATACGGAAAGAAATGTTAAAGCGATGTATGTTTTCCCAGTTATTTTGATTAGCATATCCCCTCTGTAACAACCTGCCTCCTTAAATTTCAGAAGCTAAGATTGTTTTACTCTAAAACTAAGTACAAAATTTTCAAAATAAAATGCTTCACTTCCTCACAAAATTCTAACAACCTTCTTCGCTTACTCCACAGCTACACAGGGCCAGGTCATTAACCACCAGTGAAGGTCAAATCCATGCAGTCATTTAGAAAATGCTATTCAACCAAATATAACATTTAAAGCTCAATATAACTCATCATTAAGTACATTTACATCCGTATTGCTGACTCAGAGCTGGAAAAGTGACGGAAGGGAAAAGAATGAACCCAATTAGATAAAAGGTCACAACTCCTTCATAAATGAGAAAAACTGTAGGGGATGGAGATTAAAGAAAAGTAATAGATGATTCATATATGTATAAGAAAAAGAAAGAAAAAAAACCAGAATAAGTTCTCTTTCTTATCACTTTAAGAGCTAGCTTTTTAGACACTGACCAAGACCTTTTTGATCCAATGTGATTAAATGTAGAACTGTGGCAATGAGGAAAAAAATGTTCTATCAAAAATAATTTATACTTTTAAATGTCATAGCCAAAAGCACAAACAGTTAACAGCCTTAGGTTGAGTGCTAAAAGCTACTAATGACCTTTGCCCTCCTTGGTAAAAGCTGCAGTCCTCATGAGGTTCATGGTGTAAGTGGAGCTAAATGATGGAAGAGTAAAGAGGAATAAGGGAAACAAAGATAGACTGTTAGAGGACCGTGAGAAAAACACTAAAGTCATGATCTGGTGAGATCTTTTACAACTCATACAAGCAAGTGAGATGGGGCTTTGTCTTAATATGCACACTGCAGTACGGGAAGATCGAGTTAAATACCGCCTCTGCCTCTCTGGCATCACCACTCTAATTAGCGGCTGATAAGAAGAGTATGAAGTGAACAACCTGAGACTTCAACCCCGGTTCTCCTTTACTTTGAGGCAAGGATGACAGTTTTGTGCCCTGCAGGTTTCATAAATATTCCCTTCATCGACACTTTCATTGGGCAGATTCAAAAATCAAATTAAAAATGTAAACAGCTTCCATACAGTGCTGAGAGACAAACATGCTGAAAGCCTCTGTTCTTCATCTTATTGAATTACACCACTGGTAAGGACAGAAATACACTCCATGGGTATGTTTAAGATAAACTGTCACATAGGTCAGCCCTCCAAAACACTGCTACATCAATCATCCTTACAGTGTAAAGATTGCTCACAGGGGTGTGTCGGAGAAAAAAATACATTGCTTTTTTCTGTAGTTTAATTCTGTTTATGTTGAATCCTCTGCTGATGTTATTTTTCACCTTGAGATCAATAGAATGAATCTGATGAACACCTGGAAGTTGTTCAGTTGCACCTGACGTTACGACTATGCGAGGCATTGTAAAGTTTTCAAAATATATATATATTTTTTTAATATTTGTGCCTTGGGCACTTCTGTTGTTGAACTTGGTTAGCCTATGTGTGTCTCTTGCAGTTTTTTTTTTTTTTTCATTATTTCAGAGCGTTATTTCATTCACGCCATGTTTGCGTGTGTGTATTTTGTCCTGACCTTTGTTTGTGTTTCTGTACTTGAATCGTTTCTGTTCTTGAGGCTGTTTTCCTCTTATTCAACTGAATTGAGTCATTGTAGGCCATTTGCCCTCGTTGGCCACTATAGAATGATACTATATCAATACTCAGCAGTGCAATACTCATATTTTGTTTGGAAGTATAGAATTGATTATGTTCAGTTATAATAGTTATAGTCATCCAGAAAAAAAAAGTCGCTGAAATCTTTAATGGTAGAATATCTGCTGAATGTATTTTCTAAAGTATGAAACTAAACACACTTTAAAATCAGATTTTCTACAGTGTAGATGATGTGTTTTCTGATTGTGCTTTTGGTCAACAAAAGATGTATAATTCATAAACACTATGTATGCATTATTGGAGATGATTGGTATCAGAATCAATATTTTAGAAACCACAGCAAAACAAGTACTGGTATTGTATCAATTTGAGAAATCTGGTGCTTTCCATCACTATCCCAGGATTTATGAGATGAGAAGTAATTTAAGTATTTTAAACAAAACTTTATATTTTGCACTATATATCTATGGAAAACAAGGTTGAAGCGAATAGTGCCCTGTTTCAGGCTTTCACACTAGTAAGGAAATTGTTGTCGTCAATAAAGTTAAAGTTAGTTAAAGTTTTAGAGAACATAAACTAACAAACATTCCAGCAAAGAACCAAAAGTATTTAAGGTCTCGCTGCAATGATGAGACAAACTAAAAATAATCTTCAAAACCAATCACACACACACATACACACACACAACAGCACACATTGCAGGGAATCCTGACAGACCAAAGGCACAATCATTGAGTTCAAAGAGCAGACTTCAAGCAGCCCTCCCTTTGAGCATCTTTACTTCTCTAGTTTCCTTCGAAATACCTCCATCATCTTGTCAGAAAAGGTCTAACCTGTTATTCTTTGTGCCAAAGATGAAACACTTATCCCACTATGAGGGCCTTTCAATGCAGAAGTCATCACTGTCTCGTTCTTCCCAAATCTTTATCTTTCCTTTATGTTTTCTCCTCGTCTATCTTATTCCTTCACTTTACAGAGAGCCTTTATCGTACCTGAGCTGACAGTGGACTGCAGAGTCTGATTTTACAGTGGGCACATAAAAGAAACATTTTTTAAAGTTTGAAGTATCTCTTTCAATTTATCTCTCTATTCTTTGCTACCCTGTTTCTTCTCCCTTTGTGAAGATTTAAAGCAGGTGAAGGAAAAGACAATAGAAACATACTGAAGTATTCAGTGTCTGAGATTCTGTTAATATAGCTCCTGAAACTGAGGCAGACTCCATGCTGCCTTTTTAGTCTTCTTTCATTAAACCTACCGTACAGTGTACATGTGGATGTACACACACATGCAATGACGTCCATCATGCCGTGCTTTGTTTCTGCTGTTGCCAAGCTGATTTCAGGCCCTTGCTCATATTAGAATTTAACTCAGTGGCTGTTCTTTCATATGGTGACATTTTGAACAGACTCAACGAACACATGGGCGCCTGTGTTGACTGCAAAGACAATCCTACTAATATTCTCATTGACCAAATGTTAATTTTTTTTCATTCATTCATTCAACCCTTAATTAATCTCGAAAAATCATTGAGGGTGTTCCCTCGTTTTGATGATGTCGAGAGTACAAAGAACAACAACACAACAACACAATTAAAAACAGTTACATTCAAAATCAGCATAATTCATTATCATTGTTCTAAATTGACCAATAGCCACAAGTGCTTGCAGTTTAAATGTTTGTTGTAAAATCTTCGAAGTGAACGCAGCAGAAAAGCTGAAAGCAGTTCTTCCAGATAAAGTGTTCACCCGTGGAACTTCAAGCATCAGGAGGTTACTGGATCTTGTTGGGTATTGATTGTGAGATTGATTTAACAGAGACGTGATGTATGAAGGCATTTTACCAAATAAGGCTTTATAAATGAATAAGAACCAGTGCCTGTCACGTCTTACATTCAGGGGTGCCCAGCCCACTTTTTCATATAAAGTGCAATGGTGAGTGGAGTAACCTTCACCAGTAATGAATCTGAGGGCTGAGTGATAAATGGAGTCCAGGGGTTTAAGAGTAGAGGCAGAGGCGTTTCTATAAACATCACCATAATCTAAAACAGATAAAAAGACAGCTTCAATAACACGTTTCCTACCTTCCTTAATTTGCTGGCCAGGGAGTCAATATGAAATTTGAAGGTGATTTTTTGATCTTACCAAAAACCAAGATATTTATACTCAGATACTCTCTCAATGCTATGTCCTGTTAGGGTGGTGATGTGAAAACTATTGTCATTGATGTCTGTGGCTCTGGAGAATAACATGTATTTGGTCTTACTTGGATTGAGAACCAGTCTTAAGTCAAACAGAGCATGTTGTAATTGATTGAAATTTTGCTGAAGGGTTTGAACGGCTGAATGGCCAGCATTGGCAAAATAGTATAAAACTGTATCATCGGCATAAAGGTGGGAGTTACAATAAATAATAGAAAATAAAACATTGCTGCTGGAGAAAAATAATAAATAATAAAAATAATAATGTGAAAAAGAATGAAGGGAATAAATGGACAGATCTAGGGGAAGTGGAGTACAATAACAGACATTCATTCATTTTCTACACCACTTATCCCTTTCAGGGTCGCGGGGGGGCTGGAACCTATCCCAGCTGTCATTGGACAAGAGGTGGGGTACATCCTGAACTGGTCGCCAGCCAATCACAGGGCCACATAGAGAGACCGACAACCATTCACACTCACTCTCATATGTAGGGGCATTTAGAGTCATCAATCAACCTAGTGAGCATTTTTTTTTGTCTGTGGGAGGAATCCAGAGTGCCCGGAGAGAATCCACGAACATGCAAACTTCACACAAAAAGGCACTGCCCCCCCCAAGGATCGAGCTGTGAAGCACGCGCACTACCTACTGTGCCACCATGCCACCCTAAAACTGCAGTCAACAAGGACAAACCATGTTGGGAAATTGCATTTCAAAGACAACAAGTGCAGTATAAAAATAAATCCTGCTTCTTCATCTTCAGTGAAAACAAAAAGAAATTTGTTTCTTGCTTTGAGGTAAGAGACACAAAATTGTAATGAAGAATGTAACAATACTGTGGAGGTATAATGGTGCTTTTCCATTACATGGTTGTCAGCTAAACTTTTTAGATTTTGACATTTGACATTTTGTCCTGTGCATAGAAGTGCTCTATTATGCTGAGAAGACATGTAAACACATTTAAAGGTGCATACAACTCAAATAGCCTAATACAGGTTCTTTACATTTTTAGGTTTTACTCGTTCCCATCAGATGGTCCCTTATCCATTTAGTCTTCAGGATGAAGCAACATGTAATTTTTCTGATGAACAGCTGGTAAGTCATACATTTGTTTTATTTATTTCATTTAGGCTGACACACACACACACACACACACACACACACGTACACACACCCACACACACACCCACACACACACACACACATTAAAGTAAAAATGTTACAGGTCTGCCTGTTTTTCTTTAAATTCTAACTTAGACAAAATAAGAAAGAAAATGGAGAAAAAAACTTTTTTGTTCTTCAATTATGATGTGTTGATATACAAAAAATAGAAAGAAATGTCAACTCGTTTTATTAAATAATATATGCACATAATTTACCAAAAATGTTGTACGAAGGATTCAACTTCTTAGAGATATAAAAATTATGTTTTATTGTATTTTTTTTATCATTCGTGGGAAGTACTTAAGTTGGTACAAATTTTGATGTATACATTGGGCAAGGGGCAGGGGTTCACCCTGGACAGGTCGGCATCTGATATCAAGGCTGACAAACAACCCTCTTACACCAAATGGCCTGACAAGGATATATTTAATCTGTGGGAGCAAACCCAAGTGCCCAGTTAGAATCCACACATGCACAGGGAGCACATATCAACTCCACACAGAAAGGTCCCACTGGGGGAGTCAAACTAGTAACTTGCTGTCAGGCACAAACCATGAAGCCACTGAAAGTATCATCGGTATGTAATACTTTTAGGGCCCTTTTTTGGTATGTTCACATATATGTACATGTATGTCCTGCTTCACTTCTGTTTCATATCATTTTATCATTTAAGATAATTCCCATATCTATATCAAAGAGTGAAATAATGTCATAACAATTTTGAGTATATATTTTTTGTATTTTCAAATTTGTTTTTGATTAACACACAGTTCACCTTTCAGGAGCGAACACGGCAGAGTAAAGCAGCGGGAAAGACAGACGTGTGTAAGATGTAAGATAGTGAGAGAGAAAAAGAGAGGAGCAAACAAAGTGGGAGACCTGAGTTGACTGTGCAACCGCCGTTTGACAAAGCTCTGCTCCCGTAACCAAGATCCAAATCATCCTCAAATCAACACCTCCAGGTCAGGAGCACGTTATTCCACATTTATATCCTTCATTTATTTCCCTCCTTACTTCTTTCACTTTGTTTTCTGTTTACTGCTGTGTTCTCTCCAACTCTTTGTCTCTGAGCACCCACGCACTGTCTGTATTACCTCTGTTTCAGTTTGTCTGTCCCTGTGACAGGGTCATTGAGAGTGTAATAAAGTGGGTTGATCTGCTTGACATCCAAGCAGTGCAGAAAACCAGGTTGCAAACCGAATGCAGGCGGAGAGTCACACTCAGAAATCCAGATTTAAGCTTCATACAAACAGGTCTACACAAGGGCACCATGTGGAAGCAAAAGGCAGGAAGATTCTCAGGAAGATTTTTTTTTTCTCACCAAAAACATATTCTAAAGCCATAAGAGAAGATTTTCTGTAGACCGTACATAAAAGCTGCTGTTCCAAAAGATGTGTTGTTTTTATTGCAAAATTTAAACTTTAAGTCATCCTCTGTAATTATGCACCCTTCTCGCCTCCATTTCCATCAGTTGCTCTGGTCCTGTCTCAGAACTGAACCGTGCAGGCAAGTCTTGCAGTATAAGAGAGGTGAGTGAATGTTCTGAATTGTTCGTATCAATGTTTTAAGAAGTCAGCATATAATTCAGAAAGGATTGAATTTTTCAGTAGCACGTGAATTATTACTTCACAGACTTATCTCCATCATAAGTTAACTCATGCAAAGTTGTTATTTTCTCACTATGTTTTAATATCAACTCAATGTAAAAAAAACTGTTCAATTTGGAGTGAAATTTATCACATTTTGCATGAACTGATGTCACATGTTTGAAACCAAAATTTCCATTACAGTCTGTAGATTCATGTGATAATGTTGGTTTTGTCTCTAGCTTTAAAATTGAGTCTGCTTAATTAGTCTACCTTAAAACACAATATTTCAAGATAGACAAACAAGTCTAAATTGTATTTTCTCTAAAAAAAAAATCTTAATCTAAATCTATTTTTTTTTCTTTGTTACATTTGCTTAATTTTATCAGTCTCATGTTTAACGACCAAGGAAACTTATGGGCTTGTCAGCAATAGTAATACTGCTAATGTGTGGCTAAATATCAAGTTATATTTACAGTGAGTTTCTCATCAAAAGTGGAAGAACATTTAATTTAACCCCCACTCTACCTAAAAAAAGGCTTGAAAGATACAAAATTAAATAAATACGTGATCCATCAGGTACTTTGATCCATCAGTGAGTTTGGGATCATAATGTAATTGATTATTAAAAAAAAAAAACTTTTCAGATGTTCAGAATGCATTAAACTTTATGCCTTTAAGTTAGCATGTATTGAGTTTTTTTACTGTACTAAAGTTTATACTTTTATTAGTTGTCTTTAAACAACAAGTAATCATTTACTTGAGGTAACTTTTGAAGATAACCTTTGTACTACTTTATACCTTCCTGCTGATACTGTAAGTTCATGTCATTGGTAAAACATAAGAAACATGGCTGCATATGACACCAAAGACTTATCACACTTTACTTTTTGTGTCTAAAGATACAAATATTTCAACATAACACAAACTTACTGTTCCTTATGTACCAAGTAGGTATGACTGGAGTAATTGTTTCGAGTGGATTTTGGCTGTTGTGGTGGGACCCAGTGTATTATCATTTTATTGGGCCCACAGATCCTTTCATTGCCACCAGGTCCACAACTACGAAAAGCTACACATCTGGAAATAAATGTATTGTTAAGTTTTGGGAGCTGGCTAGCTGGTTGCTCATTTTTCTTTTTTCTGTCTTGTGTTTCCCTAAGAAGTTTTTGCTTATGTGATTCTGAAAATTTTCTATTTGAGTTTCTCAAAGTAAACCACTTTGAAAGCATCATCAGTAAACAATTTAATCAACGCCAACCATATATTTTTTTTTTCCATCACATGGTTTCTCACATATGATCTACTTCACATGTTGATTCTGGGATGTACTGCCAAGCTTTAAATCGGCAGAAATGATTATTCATCTCTTTTTCCTGTCGTTGCCTTTGGCTGGCCCTTGAGCCATTTCTTGTTGGTTCACTCCTCATTTTTTTTTTTTAAAGTAAAGACAGAGAGCCAAAAAAATCAGTAATTAAAAATTCAAATGTTTAGCTACCGGCTTTTATGTTTCTACATAAACTCAGCTTGAGCAACAGCAAAGAACGAAAAAAAAAACAAACAAAAAAGATAAACACTATTAACTTTTTGTAATGACTGTGTAATTGCATTTGTGCATGCTTACATACAATACATGTCATCTGCATGATGATAAATGGAATCATTTCACCAATCAAAGTATGTCCACAATAAAACACTTTTCCCCATACAGGTTCAAATGTTTAAACATGGATACAAACATGCCCCTTAGATGTTTATAGACACCATCAAAGTCCATGATGTGCACTGGAACAGTCTCTGCTCAAAGAGAATTTCAGAGCAGATGTGTTTACAGATGTAGATCAGAGCTTAAGTTTGATGTAGCTCCAAGGCACTGCAGGAAATATTTTTTTCCTATTGACATGATGCCATAAACACCCCTCTCTTCTTTTATCCCTCATACTGCCTTTAGAGTTCCTGTGTCTATCCCATGTAGTTAGCTGTCTATTTCTTTGTCTATATCTCCTTGTTCTATCAGAGGTGAATTGCAGGCGGAAGAGTCAATCAGGGCTGACCTAAGGAGGGCAAAGAATAAAAACTGCTTAAAGTCAGAATGTATTAACAGAGCAAGCACAGTCCATTTATAACTGACCTTCCTATACCCATCCAAGTCATTATCACAAGTATAACCCAAAGGGTAGCACTCTTGCATGGTACATATTGAAAAAGAAGGTTTGTTTACTTGGTTGACATTCGTTAAGCTTTCAAGGTTTGGAATGATAATTAGCTAGTGAGCTGTTGAAGCAAAGATTGTCAATTCATGCTCTTTTCCTTTCAAACCCACCTCCTCTTTCATATTCAGCCTGGAATAATGTTTTCACCTAAGGTTTTTCTGACAGGAGGACCCTTTGGCCTTTTGCACATCTGCCTCTGAGCTCCAGAGATAATAGTTCATACAGTTTGACTTCTGGCTATACAGGGGTCAAATAGGTCATTTCTACGCTCCTACTGACCAATTAAGTATTCTGTAGGTGGTTAGGTAATGTAGCTTTTGTACACAGAGATTTGACTATTTGTGTTGAGAAATCATAACATGCACAAGAGCTTGAATACACAAATAGGAATTAGGACAAGGTCAACTTTCTTGACTTTAGATAACACACTAAAGAAAAATACATAAAACTCAAAGTGGAGCGTGATCTAGCCTTATTATGTTAGCCCATTAACTGTAATTTCCATTATGTGTATTCAAGTGTGGTTTGTGTTTAATGAAGAAAAGATAGGAAACATTTCTTGATGTGAATCTGTCTTGATTGAGTGAATTACTTAAGCTGAGTATGCACTACATGATCATTTGTTAACTTTGTTGCACATATATATTGAAGAAAAGCCAATGAAAAAACAAAAGGGGAAAGGTCACATGTGCAGTTGAGGTGGAAACCCAATGTCGGCCTATTTATTAACCTCACCTTAAAGGAACACCAACATTTATTGTTGTTTTCATGTCTTGCCTCACTCCAGTCCATGACAAGCAGGTAGACACCACTCTTTTGACAGTGCATCCAGTAACAAGGAAGAGATGGCCAAAGCTCACCCACCACTAGTTAGCTCAGCTCAAATGCTGGGAGTCAGCCGGTAGTGCTAGCCTGCCTCTGTCTACAGTCATTAGATAAACTCAGGCAAGCATTACTGGTTGACTCCCAGCATTTGAGCTAAGCTAACTAGCGGTGGGCAAGCTTTGGCCATCTCTTTCTTGTTACTGGACACACAGTCGGAGGAATGGTGTCTGCCTGCTTGTCATGGACTCAGGGGTGAGGCAAGACACAAAAACAACAACAATGTTGAAGTGTTCCTTTAAGAGATTTGGTAAGGTTTGTAAGTGGCCTGAGTTTTAGCTCAAATCCCTACTTTCCACCAAAGTCAACAAAAACTCAATTATCTGTTGGTCCCACAGAAGATTTTACCTGGTTATCATGTGGTGTGAGGTGTATTAATATTAATTCATTCTCTCAAAAGACAATTGTGGGCGCCTTAAGTTATAAATAATAACTGTGTTCAATATTTGCGGTCCAAACTCCGGATGTGGGTGGAGTACACAAGGACAGCCAAGCACATCCTCTGTATTTTGTCACATGAAATGTGACAAAGCCAATCAGGAAGCAATCTGGCTGTAGCAGGAAGCAAATGTAACCATTGCAACCACAGTAAAAGTGAAGCATAAATTTAGGTGAACGTGAGAAGTGGAAGACCAACTTGTTGAATTATTGCAAAACATGGGCATCTGTACAGGGTGACCTGTAAATTATATAAAACTAGAAAGCACTTGGACAGCACAAACCTCTACCAAGGTAGCTCACGTATTGCTGTTACATCTATAAGCAATGTTTCCATGTTAAAATTATCAACATAGTATGATTCCTTGACCCCGAAAACCCACACCTAGCACTCATAATCATGTTGATATGATTATTGGTTAGACAGTTATTGAGCAAAACGGTCGTTCAGGAATGGCAGTTATCTGGATCACCTCCAAAATCTAAAAAAGTTTTTAGTTGGGTCATTACCAACATCTCCTGAAAATTTCAGCGAAATCTGTCCAGTAGTTTTTGCGTAATCTTGCTGACAAACAGACAAACAAACAGACAAACATGTCAGCAAAAGCATAACCTCCTTGGCAGAGGTAACAAATTGAAGAGGAGAGGAGCTGGATGGAAACTACAACTACTAAGAATGTCAGGGAAGCTAATGCTAGCCACATTTAACTTCAGTTCCTACTAGTGTTGTCGGTCATGCTTGTTTACATTCAAGACTTGTTTGACAACAATATAAGCTGCGAGAGTTGAGGCCCTAGTGAGAGTCAGTTGGTGAGTTATGTGCGCTGTCAATCTTTGGGCACACCACACACTACAAGAACAAAATGATTTCATCTGTCATTAATTGTTGCCATGAGTTAGGTCTCTCACTGTTTCAAAATCAGTGAAGATGTTAAAAATCTTAGTGTGTGTCAAGGCTCAGTCTGTCTTTCTTCCCCACCATATTTCATTGTCAAGGGAGCTCTCCAAAATGAGTGCACATGACAGCCATTCCCATAATATGAATGTCTTTCTTTGAAATGTATTTTAATAATTTCCAGCAAGTGTTAATAACTCTGCTTGGCATAACTATCCCTTTTTTCTGGTCAGTTCTTTATTATGATTCTTATACCTTAAGGGAGTAAAATATATTGAATATTCAAATGTTCACATCTGGACACCATTGCTCTTTGCATTTATTAACATTCACATTTATTAGTGCTCTTTTGAAACTACCAACAGCTTAACTGCAAAACACAAACACTGAGGCACTAAATGAAACATGGCTCAGTCAGGGGTTGTCTGTACATAATCTGAAACACAAGAACTTTCATGCTCTTACTGACTGACATGATTCACTTCCTGTAACAGATCCAACAGCACAAAGTACAACAACAGAGCAGAGTTTCACAGACTGCTGATTCAGCTGATGTGTAGTCACGAACAGGAGGGAAGAAGGATGGAGACAGAGCGAGAAAAAGAGGGGGCTAAAGGATGGGGGGAGAGATGGAGGAAGAGGTTTTATTGGGAATGGGGGGTGAGAGAAAGGGAAAACCTGTAAACACATCAAGCAGACCAATAGACAATACTTTGGGGTCTTTTTCCATGATAACTTGTGGCTGTGCTTTTGGATTATTCAGCACCTAACCTCCTTGACTTTCTTAAACCCTGTTTCATCTTATTCCCGTCCTTTCTTCTTTGACATTGGGCTTGAGCCTTCCATCTGCATTGAGAAGTTTTTTTATTTATTTATTTTTTTTGTCTGACATGCCATACTCCAGTGATTAATGCCTCTACACTATTACTTCTCTCTCTTTCCCCTCAGTTTTTCTGACCCATACACTTCCATTGCCTTGTAGCTCTTGCTCATTGTCTATTTCTTTCCTGTGCCTCTACACACATACACCTGCAAAGACACAAGCACAAGGACACTTGCACTCTCTCATAATATAGCCCAAAGCATGCCTGAGCGTAGGCGCGAGGTCTCTTATCCTGTCCCAGAGAGAGTGGGCCTGCTGTGGGATTAAAGCAGGGGTGGGGGCAGCTTAAAAGCTGGAGGGCGGGGAGGGTGGACAGCTTGAGAGACAGGGTAAATCAGAAAAACTGCTATCTGACAGTAGTGTTGGTGTAACCTTCAAGAATAGTTGATATGACTAAGTCAGTCTGCTAAAGGATCAATGTACATTTCTATCTTACCACCAAGAGAGAGGTCTAAAGTATTGTATGCTACTCAGGCAAACATATCCTAACTGTCACTGGCCATAAATAAACTGTCTTCAAACATCCAAATCACTCAAAAAAAGACAAAAAGTCAAACATTCCAACCCTTCAAAAGAACTCTTCCTCTTATCATGTATTCTGTTTAATGCCATGAAACCTGGTTTCTTTCCAAGTAAACAACATGAAACAAAATGTGTTTTTTTTTTCATGCTTCTTTTTCCACCTCCTTCCTTCTGTTGGCATGTTTTCATTCATGTGCTACTTTATGACAGGAAACAGCATGTGTGCCATATTCTGTTTGATACAGAACATGAGCTGATTTATTGCTTTGCCAAACCCAGTTTAAGTGCCTAGACACTGGCCATATATCATCACACAAATGTGTCTGAATAGCATTTAGAAAGAAAGGGAGCACTGTCAAATTCCTGCTGCTTTGTTTTTATGATTGTTATTCAGTTAACTTCAACATCAACTTCATTATCATACCAAAGGAAAGGCTCACAACAGGCATCAGTGCACAGCAAGTCGGTTGAAAGCTGGTTAAAAGCTTACATACTTCAACCACAATGAGCCAAAGGCCTTAAGATCAGACACAGCTCAATAAAGTGTATTTAGTCATTTAAGTGCTGTGCAGCAGGTGATTTATATATAAATATATATATAGATATCATGAATAATCAAGATCATGCAGGTGAAAGAAAATAAATACATACTCAAATAAATAGGATTACAATCTAAACATCAATCTTATTGCATAAAATACACTCCAGAATAAACCAAGTCGGGCTGATGGATTTAGATGAAAGAACTTCTGTCTGCCGTCTTGGTTTGAGGCATTCTGTAACAATGGCCTAAAAGAAGAGCAAATGCAACAAAAAAGATGAGCAGCACAGTTTAGCATTTGTTGGGCACAGCTTATGATGCATTCTCCATATATACCCTACAGCTGAGATTGTTGCACTCCGATCACCTTGCTTGCTACTTTGACCAGCTTTACAAGTCTATTTTTGATGCAAGACAATCAAACCAGAACACTCTACAATGTACGAACACTTTATATATATAACACAGATGAAACAGGAACATTAAGACAGTACACACCTTAAGAGATAAAGTTTCTGTGGGACCTTGTTACAAACAGCATTGATGTTGAGTTCAAAACAAAGTCAATTATCAGTAATTGTTCCCAGATATTTTTACTAAGGAACAATCTCAACCATACCATTAATGAAACTATAACTGATGCTTGACTGAGACATTCCAGAATCAGTAATCATGTCTTTGGCTTTAGACACTTTAATCTGATGTTTGGAATCTTTGCATCAAGTAATGAAAGCATCCATTACAGGACCATGGTCAGACTCATCATTACTTAAAAGACTTAAACATCCATTCAATGTGCTCACCCACAAGAGAAAGATGTGTATAGTAAATGCTGGTTGTGCTGAGAGTGATACATATTATTTTAACTATAAAACTAGACTATAAAACAGTATTTAGTGAATCTTTTCATTGTTTTGTCAGAATTTATCCAAACACATGGATACCGGCTGCATCATGAGAGTCAATAACCTCCCTGTATCTCTTTTGGATGCACAAACTTGCACTTACATGTTACACTACATGCACCAACATATCAAAAATGTTGATCTTTTGTGGAGAAGCATTTCATGTGCATTTGTTTCCCTCCTGTTAGATATAAAAAAGATTGTTGCTCTGTGTGGAACAATACTTAAAACTGACAGATAATAAAACACATAGACATAAGACAGAAATTTAAACCATGTAACCACTCAGAAAAAAAATGTTGATGTTGAGTGTCAGTCAAATGTTTATAATCACTCTGATTTAGAGGCTAATGTGAGGTTGGGGGAGGGGCTGACAGCTGGCTCTGAGTGTGTGTCTGAAAGTGTGTGTAAATGGGTGTGAGTTTAAATCCGCACTGAATGCGGATGATGGGTTTAATCCAGCCGCTCTGTGGGTCATGCTCGGGATAGCCGGTGTTTAAAGGCTGTCTGCATCCTACTGACACACAATCGTGCATTTACTCAGTCATCCATCTGTTTACATGTATTTGTATATCTGCTGCCTGAATCAGACCTCAAAAATCAAAGTAACAAGTTGAGTTCCCTCTTCAGGCAGAGTTAAATGTCTCAAATACAGACATATTAGGTTTTGAGGTTTTTAATATAACTTAAGTTCTCAAAACCTTAAGTGGAATCCCTTTTAGTACAAGTACCAGAGGGGTCTTTTTCATGCAACAATGTCCCATGAAAACATCCACATCTACTGTAATGATCATTCACAGTGATAAATGAGGCATGAGGGCAGCTTGGCAGCAAAGACAAGCTGTCATCAGGACATGTGGGTGCACTGAGTCATGAATGTTTCACAACCCTAACCCTGATAACATTTTTTATTCACATTTGATGCCATTCAGGACGAGGAGACTTGTGTATCCTGACATTAATGTGCTTCACTTCCAAACAAATACAACATAGCATTCTCAGTAAAACATTTTGGCACATATGTTTAAGATAAACATACCTGTTAACACCTGTTTCTTGCTTGAATTGTTTTTAATTAATCCAATTATTTTAAATTTCATCTTATTAAAAAGGCACGTGAATTCATAAATATATTCCTAATGGAAATGATCATTTACATTAGGTTAATTTTGGTTGTTCTGGGATGAAGAAAACCTAAATTACCCTTCTATTGATCATCTAACCCTTTTGGTTGACAATACAGCAAGGCACCATATTTATTATTACATGTGTTAAACCCATGTCACCCTGATAAAGTCTTCCCTTCCATTCAAGTGTATGTGACACTAAAAAAAGCCTCATCAATTTTTCTGGAAAGTGTTAGGGTTTCAGTCCGAAAACTTCAATCCGGAAATTGAAAACAGTAGAAAACACTTCTCAGGTGACTCACAGAACTTGTGTACCTTGGGTATTATGTACTCAGCCTGTCCCTTAGCCCAGCGCCCTACAATTAAATCAAAACACCTCAAGTGTCACAATTAGAATGAAGTACAGGGTGGGCCATAAGTTTCCATACATAGGAAAATGTATAATGTATATTTTTTTATGTTTCAGATACCCTAGAAGATGCATTTGACGAAAGAGCAACAAAATGAAATCTAACTTTGGGGGCACTTGAAAGCCATGGTGTATCAGGTGAAGATTCGTGACATAAATCATCTCAAGGAACGTATCACCAGCGCCATTACAAGCATAGCTTCAACTGTGCTAAAGCAAGTTCATCAACAGTGGAAAACACGTATTAATATGTGTTTTTGAAACAAAGGTAATTATATAGAGCACATTATATAAATAAAAACGGTTGTCCAACATGAATGATTATTTTTCCTATGTATGGAAACTTATGGCCCACGCTGTATAATTAAAATTTAAACCTGAAACTGAAAAAAAATTGAAAAAGGGAGTTTGTTTTCTTCAAACTTTCTCCTCTTTTTCAAAGAAACACACACTTAGCTAACCTTCAGCTAGTGTTGGTATGTTTGTGAGAGTGTGGCTGTCAGTAGACTCTTGTATGCACAAATGATCACAAGCAAATTCTTTTATGTGTTTTCTCTTCACTGTGGCAGGTGACAAAGTGAAAAAAGGAGATTGAAAAAATAGAGGAACAAAGCCAAAGAATCAAGGAGAAATTAGAGAAAAGAGACAAGAGTTTTGTGTGGTGATGGTGGGAGCTTTGTTGACAGCAGTAAGTGGGTTTCTCTCACAAAAGAAACGTTTGAAGAGAATTTAAAGAAGACAGTCTGAGGGAGTCAGAGGAACATGAGGCTTTTCAAGTCAAATAATAGAGTGATGTTTGCATTGATAGTTAAAAGTTTAAAAAGTATGAAGCTGAAGGAAGGCTGACAGAACATTGTGGGGGTGAGTTGGTGGGGGGCAGCTGCATCTTTAACCTAAGAGTAAACAAGTTTGATTTTCTTTTTAGCTGCATGCTAAGAGGGAATCACAGTCATACGAATAAAAAGGGTGAATCAATGGGTGGGGATCTAGAAGGGATAGCATGATCAGACTTGGCAAGAGATGAGACCAGACAGGTTTAAAGTGCTAAATGTCGATAGCAACATCGACTTGTAAAAGATGATACTAAGATTCTGGTCTGTAGATTTGAAAGATGATTGACCTAGACTATGGTAGCTTCCACACCTAATGTCTGAACCAAAAAATTCTGGTGTACTTTTTATGAAGTTTGTTCCATTTGAGTGATATAAAAGTGTAAAAAAAAAAAACTCTGGTACTGCAATACGATGGTCACCTTGTGAACAGGGGATCTTCGTTTGTGTCCAAGCAAACAAAAGTTAAGTTCCCTCTGATTGTGGAAGCGAGTCAAGCCAAACAAGGATAGCAAACCAAAAAGCACCATATTGTAGCTTGAATTTGGACGAATACATCAACAGTATGCTATCAGATGTAGAGTCCAAGCGGGGTATGGCTAACATGAGCATTTCTAGCTTAGCCTCTGACCCTCCTAACAGATTATTGTCCACATCTTTGCAGTCTATGGCGGTCAGTATGCTAGAGTCTTCAGATGAAACCTGGATAATACCCTAACACACCAGATGTACAGTTCAACACATTTCACTTGTACATCTGAAACAGCACATACAAAGTGCTTGGAAATGAGCAGAACCTTTAAAGTACAAAACGTTAAGACACTTCAGAGAACAAACTCTCACCAAAACATGTCAGAAGTGGAGGGAAATTACCCGTTCTATAGAGATGTTTGTAGTGTTCTTTGTTTTTTATTCAATAAAGAAATGTGGTCAAGATAAAAATGATAAAGCTGCTACTGAAGCTGTTAGCATCTATGCTGTAAGAGCACACTTTCTGCTGTCGTCTCACTCATAGTTCCCACTTCTTCCTGCTCCTAAGGACATTGATTGGCCCATGCAGTTTTGGGCCGTCTACAATCGCTGTGGTTTTGAGCTTGGCAAGACGGATCTGCCTGATTAAAGAGAATGAATCAAGCAAATCCATCTGCACTGCAAAAATTACAGAGACACAGTGTTACCTTTACTACACAGCTCAAAATATTGTTGAACAGCGTCATGTTTAATCATGTTACTCCTCAATGCCTAGTCATTTAGTTCTCTGTTCTAGTACAACAAAAGGCTGGATGACAGAAGCAACGACTGCAGCTACACCCACAGCAGTGGTGGGTGGTGGCATTATACAACATTTGATAGGCTTAGCTGCACTTGACAAAGTGGAGTGTGACAGCTAACCAAACCAAATGAAAAATTCAATAGTGTTGAAACGTCACTCCTGGACTGCACTGAGTCTGCCGATCATATATGTGAAAGTGATCTAATAAACTACAGAATCATCAGCACACCAACTTAACAAATGGTGGCGCTGCTGTCAAACTTCGCAATCTTGGAAAGCAAACTGCAAAAAGTAACTGTGGTCGTCTTTATCAAAATAAAAAAAGGTGTAACTATGTGACAAAGTCAAGAAGAATGATGGTGTTTTAGAGGAGGAGAGATGGTGAAACATTTAAAGTCTCTGAATATCCACAAAGGTGTTACTGCGAAAGACTTTAATTACAGATTTTCTCAGGACTGTGGGGGCGTGAAAGGTCTTTTGTAGTGAGTTCTCTCAGGCTCATAACACGCAGAGATTTATTACACCTTTTTGGGACCTTTAAGATAAAGAGGAAAAGAGGAAGTGACAGGCCAGGCATATTGACATGGTAAAGTGTAGGTGAGGGACATATCAGTCAGAATCAGAGGGATGACAGGGGAAAATATTCTCTTGGCATTTTTTTCTATTTATACAGTTTGCCATTGCTCTTTAAAGATCTCTTTTCTCTTCACATACAAAAACACCAGTTTTTTCTTGTTTTTAATTGCAAATAAAATCATTCCCTCACACTCTCCTCTCCACTCAGGACAGAGGAGCTGTTGTGATGTCCTCTGCTGTTCTCACAGCATCAATATTTCAAGCCAAATAACAGTTTGTTCATGGCCCTCACAGGGTGAAGAGAGGACCCTGGGTATACTCAGCCTAGACAAAACATAACTTTGAACAGTATAAAAAGAAATAAGAGAATGCTGCTGTTACAAGCCCTACCTCTGAAACTATATATACCCACTGGAGAAGGATTGATCAGTGCATCGACTCTACTCTCTCTGTAAATAAATGATGCTAGAGAGAGTGGACTTAGTGTTCCTTCAAAGGTGAACCACAGAGCAAGATCCTGAGGGTGTCTTTTTTTTGGTGGATTTTATTTGTACCTTGATACATTGTATAAAAAGGGGGTAAAAAGATTTCACTTCTGATTCTGTAAAAACCTCTGAGGTTTTAGTGGATTACCAGGCAGTCCTTTTAGTGTTGTCAAGAGAGTCTCTCTGAGGAGAACTACTGCGGACTGGCCACACTTGAAATGGAGGGTAGCAATATAAACAGATGGACAGGGAATTACCAGCATTAGTTACTGTTTATTCAGCTAAGCAGGTTAACATAGCACTCATTCCAGAAAAAAGAGAATAAGTAGGGTGTGATTTTATTGCATTGAGTCATGTCACAGTAAACATGCACTTGGAACCTAAAATCTAAAACATTAGACTGTCTTATGGTGTGGTGGATGAAGTGAAAATTGAGATGGCAAAAAAATAACAAAAATGATTAACTGAAGTATCACCTTTAAAACTGACACTTCAAAAATATTTTTGTTTTGTTTATTTGTTTCTTGCTTGTATTAACAATCCTGACTTTGAGGTATTGGTGGCTCAATCTGGAAGTGCCCTCTACCAGTATTAAGAAGGTTGCAGGTTAGAGCCCAGCTCTGTTAAATGTTGATGTGTCATTGGGCAAGACACTTAACCCCAAAAGTTACTCCTGCTGCTGCATCAGTGGTGTGTATATGGGTATGCTGTGTTGGGGAATACTGATGGATGAACAACAAAGACACTTCAACCATCAGCTCGTGAATGTAAGAGCGAACAGGTGTGAATGTGTAGATTTAAGTAGTCAAAGGGACTGGAAAAACACCATATGAGCTCAAGTCTATTTACCATTGACCATCTCTGCCAGCAGTTAACAGCTCCATTAACCAAGATCAGCCCAAAAAAAGTATGCCTTTTTTTTTTTTTTTTTTTTGGTGATAATTTAAGCATTAACTCTATCTCAACCCCCTTTTGTCTCTGCAAGTGATTGTCAAATAAGTAACAATTGTTTCTGATAGTAGTGAGTAATGATCATGTCTGTATACACTGAGTTTCATACAACTGTCTCACTGTGAGCAAACTGAGCTGCTAAGGGGCTCATATGCTAAAGCTAAATACATTAAGTTGCAGCAGAGATGTTGTGCTTGAATCCGATATATCACTAGATTTTGTTTGAACTTGATACGTGTGTTGGCTGTGCCTACAGAAGTATCCATCTAGTCATGGTGAACCCCTGTTAGTCTGCTAGCAGTTAGCCACTGCAAGCTAACTAGTATTTGACAAGGTTAGCTAGTATGGAGTTTTCAGGCCATCTCAGACCCCTCCATACATTACTCATGTGACCTGACCCGCGACCTGTTAATGCACACAATGGTCACACGATCACTGTTTTAATTTATTGACAGCAATACTGAACTTTCACTGACATCCTCAAATGCCTTCTATTGAATGAAAACAGATGCACAGTAAGTGACAGCTGCACCATTTTTTGTCTCCCTCCCCTCTCTCTCTTGCACACAAACTTTGTTTATCTTCCATAAACACACAAATATTTGACAATGAATGCATGCTTCTGCTTATACTATGCATGCTTCATTGTTAATATCCCTACTACAGCACATCAGTGGAATATCTCCTGTTGTGTAGCACATATAAGCACAAAAATAGGCTTCCACAGCCTTAAAAGTCTTATGTTGATGTCAATATCAGCATTGGTGCTTCTCACTTGCTGATGAAGAGCAGGTTATATGTTTCAACCTTAAAGTTTCCACTAAGGTCCACAAAGGTATGTAAGCCACAATGTTTGAAAACAAGAATTTCACAGCATCCACATTAACATTCAGACGACCTCAGAAGAGGTGAGGCACACTCCAGTGATGGTGAAAGGCTGGGTAAAACTTGTGATCACTCCTGTTCATCAGTTTACACAACAGTTTTTTTTTTCTTCTCTCTTTCTACCTGTGACTCTATCTGCAAAAGTTCTTCCTTTGTGTATTCCAGTGCTAGAGATATTCTATGTGCCCAAGACTAACAGCATGTCATTGTTACTCGTTTTTGGTTTAGTTTTTATTAAGTTGATGTATGTTGTTTCTTCTAAAGACCTGACCAGATGATGAGGGGACATAACACACACAAAAAGTTCTTAACTCAGGAGCTTTGTTGAAGAAAAGTGAAACTACTGTCGGTATCTACCTACAGTATCTTCCCTCAGGGTCAAAATTGTCCAGTTGCTTTATTGGCAATCATATAAGTGCCATAGGCCTTTAGCAACCCCTCTTCAAAAAACCTGAACTATGCTTCCACAATGGCTGAGTACAAAACAACATATGTATTGTCAGTTTTTATGATGACAAAAAAGGGAGAGCTTCCATGCTGACAACAGTGTTAGAAAAAGTAAAATAGAAAAGAGAGTGTAAAAATACTCAAACCTCATTATATTTCAAGAGAAAAAAGTGCTGGTAAGAGATGAGCTCACCCAAAGTCAGCATCTCTGTGGGAGGAATTTTGTATTAATTTTATGCAACAATATAACAGCTTTAGAGTTGCAGAAATGGCACTTTTGTCCAGCACCTGCATGGTATTAATCTACTGATGTATTGCTTGTTGGCTCATTTGTAACTTCACTACAATGCTACAACAAACACTTTTAAAAATAAAGACTCTGCTTGTACTCAGGTTTGTGAGTTTGCCCTTTTATAGCCAATACAAACAACAAACAGTGAATATGGAGTGAAATGGCATTTTATCATTGGCCGCTGAAGGTAATGTGATTTGTTGCTTGGATTATCACACAATGCTTGTGACATTTATTACCTAGAGGTAATTTGAATGGTCAGGCACTGATTTGGTTAAATGATTCTCTGTTATTTATGCTAACATATAAAGGTTGATGAATAATATTTGTTCATTCAGACTAAATTACAACTGATTAACAGTAAAGGGCTTACATTATGTTACACAAACAGTGCAGTAGATGTTTTTAATTCTGAGGTAAATATCCTTAAACAGATGCTGCATTCAAACTTATGATCAATGGTGGCTGAACAAATTTGCAGTTCAGTTACAGCCTGGAGTTAAAGAGAGATGAGTGTACATTTAACTCTCTTAAGTCAACTGAATGCTTCAAAGATCAAGTGTCTTTGCCTAAGAGCAGTATTAGAGATGTTGCACTTAAGAACAAATCTAAAACTCTCTTGAGCATCTATCATGGGCTCTTTCTGTTATTATGGAGTTAAATTCCAAGTGCTTCAAAATTAGATGCATCACTAAATTGAGTAAAAGGATTTAAATAACCACTGCAGAAGTTCTTGAGAATGAAGTCCAATCAGGTCAATGAAATATCAGTTGCTCCAAATATAGTTTTTGTTTGATAGTGTCATTAAGTTTGCTTTTGCTATTGCTTTGATTCTGACATCTGGCTTCATGCAAAATTTTGTTTTTTCTTCTTTCTTTTTTGTATATTTACATCACTCAATAAAGTGTATCATGTATCAGAGTCCTGTGTTAACTGTTCACTGTCCCTAAAGATGATTATACCCCGCCTGACTGGCTCCAGAGCAGGTGTTCGAGATAAGTTAATAAAACCTGATAAAGTCATACAGATAAACCTGTTCAAATGTGATGTTTTTTGTAATATAGTTCATTAAAAATACCTCCCATTTCTAGTTATTTCCCACCATTGCCATAAAATACCAAGAAAGCCATTGAGTTTCCAATTTGTAATGTTGCCAAAATTCTCCATCTTAACTTCATAAGGAAATTGGATGGAAAGTTTCCAGAAATGTGCCCCCTCTTTTCAAACCTACTGAGCTGAGTGGTGAACCATGCAAACACACGGGCACAAACAAACCCATACTCACAGCAAAGCAGACACAGAGAGAGGACACACATATAGGCACACACTCTAAATCAGGATGGTTTCACAGGTTCACCCATTAGCACTCTTCAAAGTGTCTGAGTTGCTAATGGGTTTGGATCCTGCAAAGAGATAGTCTGTCCATTAACAGGCTGACACCCTGCTGACTAAACACAAAACTTCACTGCCCTTGTCTTCTCTCACACTGTCCTATGTGCCGAGTAAGAACAGAAGGATGGAGGGAACTTATAAAGTCTGTGTACATGTCTGCATTGAGTATAGGTATGAATATCTGATTTTTTCAATGATCAGAAAAGACTGGCAACAAAGAAGGACATGGAGATTAAAGACACATTCTTTTTGCTTTCAATACATTCGGTTTGGGTGGGGTGTTATGGTATTTGCTCTGATAACAGATTGCATTTTGAGTTGTATATGCTCTTACTTTGTTTTACACATTGTTGTTACATGAAAGAATTTTAATATCAACAAGACAATGAAAGCAGCATCGGACTTCCTCTGTTCCTGTTAACAGCACCAGTAGCTGCTTGAAACGATTGATTCCAGAGGCACCCCTTATTTTCTTTTTATCAGAGATAAGTGCCAAATTTAAGCCAGAATTCACTGCTTTTTGGTTCACTTGCCATGTTTGGTCGTTGTTTGATTTGGGTGGCTTTCATACCCACCATGAACTCAGGTCCACTTGGAAGTAAATTAAGACCTCCTGTTTTCAGACAGACCAGATTTCACTTCTTTGGTCCACACAACAGTTCATCTGAGCATTCACAACAGCCCAAATCAACCAAATTTTCCAGTAGACTAAACCAGAGTCCATTGGGTCTGGACTAAACATTTCAAGTGTGAAAGCAACTTATGTCTCTTTGATGCCTTGTTTGGATTGCTTACATCAGTGACTGTCACAAAATCAAAGTGCTCTGTGGTCTCATAGGTGGAAATACCAGATGCATCAGAACAAATCCTCTGATGTAGAATAAAACTAGATTGTCAGAATGTCTTGAGGCATCCCAGATGGGGTCTTGATTGGTGTTCACCATGGACAAGTACTTAAAAGCAAACACTTCTGGGAGAGGATTTAAGGTCTGCATACGATGCAACTGTCAATTCTCTCTGTATTTGTGCTTCAATTGTATCAATCCTGACAGAGGTTTGAGCTCAGTATGATCAAACTCAGGACCAACAACCACTGAAATGTTACAAAAGTATCACAAACTAACAACTAGATAATAACAATGGAAATTTAAAAAAAAATCCCTTTTACTTTTTGCACCACTTGCTACTTTTTGTCCTTACAGTATGACTGACTATGTGCCAACTTCACACAGGGCACTGGAGAGAGGGAGAAAGTCGAAGATTTGACTTCACACCTGATTGCACACAGACTCGCATCCAAAGAGTCAGACCTCACACTGAGCTTTAAGAGCAGCACTTTGCACCATGTCTTTCAGAAAATGTCAAACTGCATTAATCTCCCCTCAGTTCTCACTGTCAATCAATAAACTTCTCAAAAAAAGGAAAGAAAGAAATCTGCTGTGGGCTGTGGGACCTGGATGTTGAGTGTGAGTGTGCGTTAACTAAGAAACAGATGGGAAAACCAACTTTGGAACAAAAAACATAGACGAGTTTACATGAAAACAAACATGCACATTTTCCCTCAAGACATTCACAACAGAGGGAGAGGGAGCAAACCTTCTTTTTACCACCCAAAAGTTAGAAACACTGGAGTATGGTGGTGTGTCTACTGATTAGTTAAATCTGAGCTCACGCTTCCCGCCTGTGGGCATGCATATTTGTGCTGATCTATTTTGTCTGTCGCAGAAACAGATTATATATGTGAAACTGATCTAAGATCAGCTGAGTGCTTATCCCGTCATATTTGCTGTCAACAGCAAATATAATCATGAGACTGAGATGCCAGCAGATAGAAGGAGCTTTGATTTAGTCATGATATTGAAACTATGTAATCCAAGGTAAATTATAAAGGATCAGATTATATGAAGGCACCACGGTGTGTGAATATGTCTTATCTATACTCATCGAACAGTTCAAGAGGAATTAATTATAACAAGGGCCTGAATCAGAGTCAAATGACATAGTAGATCACTGGATACACACACACTAATAGCATGTGCAATTTTTTAGTTTGCACATGCAGTTTAGTGCTTGTTATTTGGGATCTTAGTAGATCCGGTCCATTATGCTGCCATTTGTGTGTTTTAATAGAAATCTAAACTACCAAGTATACTTCTTCTTGACTATCAAAAGCATAGTATATTTATTATCCCTGTTGGTGGGATTACTAAGAGCATGTACATGGTGAATGCAAAGGTTGTGTGTTCCCTGCAATTAAATAAAAAAAAGCACAAGCTACATCAGAGGATCCAATAAGTTGGTGTTAAAGTTCAAAGTTTATGTTGAATGGTGACCTTCCAGTGAAGTTCTTTCTTACTTTCTTTAGTCTTTTATGAACATCCAAACAAACTGATGTTTGTTGGGACCCTTTAAATTTTCATAAACAATCTTAAGTGTCAAAACTGCAAACACTTAGCAGTGCAACACAAAGGGCTACATCTTGTAGTGGAGAAACAAGTGGTTTTACAAAAAAAAAAAAACATATAAAATTAGTTTGATTTGTTGCACATTAAAAGATGGTTATGGATAGTTTCTTTCAATACTGTAATATACTTATTATCGCAGGAACAAAATATATTGCAATATCCTTTTTATCCAAAATTAGTTTATCCCTAATTGAAGAGATATTTTAGGTTTAAGTCAGGAACTCTATTAAAAACCAATAGAGTAAAAGATTAGGATAAGGGCATTTAAATTAGAAAAAAACAGAAAATGGCATTTTAGTTTCAACTTTGCCTTCAGAGACCTGACTATCTCTCTTGCGGCAGAATTTAACCATAGTTGGAGATTACCACTTACTTTGGGCTGCACTGGAGCATAAGGGCTCCCCATCCTGCGGGACAGGAGGTTCACATAAATTTAGGAACTGGCTGGGCACCCCGCCTCGGGGCTTACCAGGACAAGACAGTGTCTGCACTGCCAGCCTTTGGAGAGCAGATCAGCACCATCTGACATGCACATGTGTAACACAGGGCAACATGAAGACAGGACTATCCAATGGCAGCTGGGGACAAACACCCCTTGATATAAGATAAAACCATGCACACAGCCATTAAATCCAACCATACTGAAGATTTGTAACACCAAGTTAGACATACACTTTCAGAAATGTATGTGTTCTAGTGAGCGAATGTCAAAAGAGAGAACACCATGGTTGTTTCAACGAATGGAGCCCGGATATTAATTAATGTAATATCAGGCTACATATAGGATGTTCAAGTAGCATTAAAAGCAAATTAACTGTAATGGTAAAAGGGTAATAACATTTGTCTAATGACACACTGTCTTTTTCCACAACACTCTACAACATGAGCTGGTGATGATACTTCCAATGTCCACTATACAGGAAGGGAAAGTAATGTACACATGCAAGGCTTTTGAAATACAGAGTGACTGTCATGCAGTTAGTTCGTTCACTGTTTAACATCCACTGTAAAATATGGATTAAGGCTGTCACAATGTCCCCTATGGATGAAAACTGTGAAAAACAGTCCAAAATTTGACCTTTGACACAAAATGGTGGCTTCCCTTTGACATTTCAACAAACATCAAAAGGCTGGTTTTACATCTCAGGGTGCCAGACATGTGCAAAGTGCTAGGTTTTTTTGTGCAAGGACGTTCATTTAAACATTTCTCAGGAGCCAGTTTCTAAAACAATTTTAAGGAGACCCATAAAATATCAAATATTTCACCAGCCCTGATCATCCTGTCAAATACACTTTTTGCTCATATTCACATACTCAAAATTACGATATCTCAGCCCAAAGGCGTTACAAATAGCTCCTCACACAAATGTCTTTGTGCCCTGAAAATAACTGTATAAAGAGAGAAAAAAGAGGAAGAAAAAAACTTCTTGATATAAAAATTATGTCACACCAACCCTATCGTTCTTTTTCATCATCTCTCAGTAGTTATTAGTATTTTCTTATATATTATTTTGAACATGTAGTGGTTGCAGGCAGTCTTTCTATCTCCCTGTGCATCTTTTATAAGTATTTTGCAAAAGCAGTGGCAAATAAAAAAAAGGCGGTGGATTTTTTTTACTTATATTTTTGATATTTTCCTAGTTTGCTGTGGATATCACAATCATATTTGTTTTGCAATATGCATTCATCCATGATAATCGTGAGTTGAATATCTAATATTGTGAAAGCCCTAATATGGATACAATTTCAGCGAATGAGAGACAGATGGACTTGAATGGATGTGTGTATGTTTATATCTGTGCCTGTGCGTGCACCAGTGAGACGGGTGAACAGATGTTAGGCTGTGTTTTTTTTTTTTTTTTTGGATGTAATCCCCAGGCTCATCAAGCTAACAATCAGGCGTGTTCAGACCAAAGAGTTAATGTTGCAGACTTGGGGTTAAAGCAAGGCAAAAACATTTGTTTATATTTCAAATATACTCAATTTAACATCATATAATTTTTAAATATATAGTTTTTAATTGCTAATTGATAACTGGCAAACTGGCTAATTGTGAAGTTCATTGCCATCAAAGATACTTGATAGGTGCAAAATTTTAGTTTGTTGTCTCATTCAGTAAGGACAACATAATGCATCTCAGCTTTTTAATCTGTATACATTTCTACTGATTGAATTAATGTTATAAAACCAAAACTCTGACAGATATTTGTGTCCTTTTCCACAGTAGTTTTACCTGCTTCTTGCTGCATACCCTTACACTTTGTGTTCATATTCGTAATCTGGTAAAGACCCATCTAAACTGTTATAATAATCAGCTGTAAGCATGCTTTGGAGCATATTCACATCGACTGACAAATCAATTGTCATTTGATGTTAAAGTATTACTTAAGCCATCCAGGGCATAGCAAGGTCTGTCCTTGGAGATTCACAACAGCTGCACTATGATGCAGTTTCAGATTTTAACCATAATAGTGAATGACAAAGTGTCAAAGAGACTCTCGCTCCCCTGACCTTTCTTCCCTCGAGCTGTCTCTTCTCATCCTTCACTCTCAGCGGCGACAGACTCCACCTCCTCTTCTAACTGTCCCTCTCATTTTCCCTGCTATCACCCCACAGCTCAGTCCCCATCTCAGAAACACGTGTCTAATGACATGAACAGGTTTTGATGGGTCCTAATGAGAACACAATTCACTAGAATAACTTTTGGATGCTCCAATTCAAACATGCGAGCACACACTCACAGTTGGGAATGTAGAGAAATACTATACACATTTATGCAGCTCAACACGCAGGACTGCCTGTTCACTCACCGAAACAAAACCAGCAATTACGGGTTTAATTTTTGATTAACGCTTTGGAAGTGTGACATGTTTGTACAAGAGTAGAACTGAAATGGATTGATCTAATGAGTGAGCTGCATGATGTGTGTCTTTTTGTGTGTGGGAGTGTGTTTGCATTTTATGTTACTGACATTGTTAGAAGAATTACACCGCACAACTTGTCAGTACACATTTGTGTCAGTGCAGCCATGCTCCCTTGAGGAAACTGAGATTGTTCTGCAAAAGCATCACGTGAGAAACTGAATTTCTGTTCTTCAAGAGAGAAACTAAGACAGTCTTGGTACACTGTGAACTTAAATGTCTATAATGCTTAAGATCTACACACTGAAGAGAATTTTACATCGCTCCTATGTATTTATGACAACAGGGTTTTTCACTAAAACACATTACTTGGGTGAGCCACTCAGGTATATTTACAAACTCCCAAGTAGAGTTTAAACCCTTTTTTACCATAATATCTGGAAATACCTACAGGCAGTGTCTCCTGTGATATGCAATAAAGCTTCTGAATTGCATTTCTAACTAGTCAGCAGGGGCTTTTTTCCTGTATTATCCTGTACTTCATTTTATTTCTGAGATATATTACCACATTAACAAAATGCCTCCACAATTGATAGCTTTCTGTCTCATTTGGTTTGGAGGGCTGGAGGGAAACAAAAGTGTTAGCTAGTATTAACATGTTTTTCATTTATTCCAAAAAACTCATGTTTTGCAACTCTTGAAAGCAGTTAATGAAGATAATCATTTTAACCATGATGGTTTTCATATCAGCAGCTTGGTTGCTTTGTTAGGATTCAGTTTAAAAAAAAAATACCACAAATATGCCCAATTCCTTTGGATCGTTTAATGGTCACATGTCAGTATTTTGAAGCAGGGCTGGTCTCATGTCATTACTCATAGCTTATGACTATGAGTCATGCTCTACATTACGGTAAGGGAGTTAGCAGGCAAAGCTGTCTACAAAACAAGTTATTGTTCAATAAAGGTGTTCAAATGTCTTATGAACGATTATATAGATGAACATTTTAACAATGTTTGACACGCCTTATGATACAAATGTGTACAAAGAAGAGGGACTTTCAATGCTCACTGATGTATGAAACAGGAAGTTAAGAACAAGAAATTCATCACCATCGTAGTATTGCTAAGAACCACTTATCTAACATTAGCTGGGTAACATTTTTTGATGAAAGCGTTGAAATCACTACAATATTTTACAGTTGTTCAGTGTTTTCATTCCTCATTTTGATGAAAGACAGTGATACTTTCATCAAGTTTACTGCAATATTTCATGGCAGGATTTGGAGAGGTCTGTTGGTCACAACTGTCTATTTAGCATAAATCAGTGGCGGTGCATTTAAAAGCATCAATCCACTATTTTACTCCTGTCTTGATGCTGTCATTTAAACAGGGTTTTGTGGTAGCATCATTTGGGCCTTTCTCTTTAACTGATTCACAAAGTTATTTCATTTAAAAAAAACAGAGGTTTAACATGTTAAAAACATGCATTTGGCAACTGAGACCATCAACTTCCACTTAGTGAAGGATAAGAAAAGCATTTCCTCCAATGAGGAGGTTGTAGCATAAGTGTGTGGCATTATTTTAAAGCCATCAATTGGATATATCTGGTTTCAATGCAGAATACCGAGCAAAGCATTCTAAAAATGAGGCAATGTTATTTTAACATCTTTAAAGAATGTTCAGCTGATGAATATTTTCATATATGCAGAAAACACTAAAAACAAACCTACAGAATGAAGCAGAGCATGATGAACGCATTCCAGTCCCCCAACTAGTACCCCGACTGACTTAAGCAAGGAACATACAACAAAATAATTGCTCTAGCTTCTGCTCGGATTCCTGCTCCTGACCAAAATCAGCAAATGCCAGATTATCTGGTGGTCCTTAAGATTCATTTTCCTGATTATCCTGTGTTGTGAGCTGTAAGAGTCATTTTATCCTCTTGGAAGAGGATTGTGACTGCCATGACCTGAAAGCGCAAAAACTGTATATGTCTAATATTTACAATCTGAAATCATTATGTGTGTAAAGTGTAAATATGCAAAAAGGAAGCAAATGTAGCCATGGCATAAAGAGAAAAGGGGAACCATAAAGTTGTAAGATAGATGTCAGAACTGGAGAACCTACTTGTTGATTTGTGCAAACGTGAGCATCTATATGGTGTTACTTGTAAATTGTATACAACTGGTAAGAAGAAGAACTGGATGGATATGGATAGCAAATGATGTCATAAGAAGCTAACCGCTAGCCTTAATTCCTCCCAACGTTGTCAACCATGTCTGTTTAAACGAAAGACACGTGAGATTACAAGCTGTGAGAGTAGAGGCCTTGGTTTTTAGTGAGAGAGCTTGTTGGTCTGTGATATGCTATGTCTATCTTTTTGTGGCTCACCACAAACTAAAAACTGTTAAATCTGACATATTTGTCTTCATGTGTGGCATTTTTCACTTTTCGAAAATTATTTGAGATTTTAAAAATCTCCATGTGCGTGCTTTGCCTTGGTAAAGTGTATCTCATATGGAAACAGAAATAAATATGATTTTTTTTTTGGTCATTTATAGCATGTTGTATGATCAAAAACATTACAAAAAGAATAAGTAAATGGTCAAAATAAAGGATTTTCCTCCTTCTGTCTTGACTTTTCAAACATTTATGCTATTCTGTCAAGGTTGAGTCTTCCATTCTTATACTGCTGTAAATGAATTGTGCCGTACTCCTGGTGCAGGGAAATAGAGAGCTTTTGAGAAAGTGTTGGCTTGTGGGTCAAGCAGAAGCACTGTCATGAGTTCATGTTTTAATGGGCTGAAATATTCATAGGCCGATGGAGTAGGAATACATCTAAAAGTTGTATGAGAGAGGAAGCTTTTTGATCCGTGTCAGCGTGGCTGTAGCATGGGATGGGGAGGGAGTGGGTGCTGCCTATGAAGTTTGCAGAGTAGATGAATCACCTTACTCTCTTAAGGACTGACCTGCTGGACTTTATTTTTCACATATTTATAATCATTATTTGGAAAAAGAAGGGGTAAATTGTGGGGGCAGAGACTTAATTGGAGGGAGAAGGGGCTATAAAAAATGAGATGGAAGAAGAAAGATTATGATAAGATGACACAGCCACCGAGGAGAGCCAAGCTGGGATAAAAGAAGTTAGAAATAATAAGGGTTGAGAAAAGGGGCAAGAGACAAGAGGGAAAAACAGAATCAAATGATGAGAGACAATTTTAGAGTAAGGGTGATGGAGAGGGAGAGGGAAAGATAACTCATTATCAGGGGTGGTTTGAAATGAGACAGCAAAGAAAAGGAAAGCAAGAAAGTGGAGTTATTGAATGCAGATGTACAGACAGAGAGAGCTAAATTAGGAAGTAAATTAGGAAACAAAGTTGAGGGAGACTTTTATAAAAGACAAGGGCACAGAAGCGATAGATAAAGAGAAACTAGGCAGGCAGAAGGCAGCAATTTAAGCAAAGGACAGGGTGGAAAGAAAAATAGAGGTGCAATTAACATCAAGACCTTGTTCTCGAGAAAGAACTGACTTCAAGCCGTGATAAACGAGGATGTGTGTACTGGCATCTAATAACACAATCATGTGCACACATATAAATACACAGGGACCAGAGAAAACCAAACAACATGCACTGAGCTGATCTAATCTGAGGAAAACCTGTCTGATGCCTCCAGCTCTAATCCTGTTATTACCACCTCCTGTTGGAACTCATCCCACACGAGACCACACATACAAAGTAGAGTTTTAGGGCTGGCATCAGGTTTACGAGTATGATAGTTTTAAAGAAAATTTCCAAAATTAAGTGTAGATTTGTGTCCCTTATTTTTACACATAAAGAAGAATAAGATGCTTTGACTGATTTGATTTTAGTTGAAGTGTAATGATGAACCAGATAATTATTTTAATTTACTCAGGTGAACCTAGTCAGACCTTGAAATAGTATTCAAATCCACAAAGAGGGACAAATGTATTGAAATCCATGAATAAATATTATATTAAAATAAAACTGCACTACCAATGAAGTTAAACTCTCTCTTAATTTACCTCCATTTTCCAAACACTTTGGATCAAAAGATGGAAAACAGGAAACCCAGTTTCACCCAGTTCAGTCCTTGAGGTGTTACCAGACTGATGTCTGTGTCAAATAACCCGGTATGCTTAATGAGATCAGAAAAGGCTAATCTGATTCTATAGCAGACAGGCTCTAGGGGGATCCTGATTAACCACCCACATTATCACAAACACATTGCTGCACATGCAATCCTTTACTCTTCACTCATGTATTATGTGAATATTCAAAAATGAATACAGGTATGGAGATTTGAACAAAACACAAGGTTATTGTACCATATTGAAAGGATGAGCACTCAGTGAGGAGACCCCTAAACCTCTCTAATATCCCAATATACCACCAAAGAACTAGAGGGGCACCCAGAGCACAAACCTCCGCCAAGGCATCTCTAATCTTGTCAAGCAAGTTATGGTCAAAAATGTGTAAAACTGACGAATGTCAACAAATACTGGATCCACATCCAGATTTGGATCACCACCAAAATGACATCACTTCTCTCTTGTGCCATGGCCGACATTCCCTGATAATGTCATTAAAATCCAAAGAGAACTTATTGAGATTCTGGTGAAAAATAGATAAAATTCCATATTTTGCAATGCTAATGTTAAATATTAAAAATGCAGTGAAATCAACCTTCCCTTTTGAAGACACCTTTCACCAGCAGTGCTCTACCCCTACTATTCATTTTTCTCTTTTTTATTGAGACAAGTGGCAACATGTATTCAAATTGACACTTAAAGCTAGGGTCGGTAATTTTGGAAAACTAGCATGAATTTGAATGTAGCATCTCCTCAGGACTCCGCCTAGCCCCTTCCCCACCTCCCTGGAGCTCCTCCAAAACTACCCCCCCCCCAGCAGCAACAAACCAAGAAAAACAAAGTGTTCATTTTAGTTTTCTTGTACACTTGTCTTAAAATGTAAGAGATACTGGAGCTTGGTTGGGGTTGTGGGACAGCTCGCAGCGGGCTTCCCTTATTTTCAAAGCCAAAACTTGACAGGTATGCATTCTCCAGCGTACTTGGATCCCTCTCACCTCGGCTACGTGCACTGAATCAGGGTCAGTGCACGCCGGTAAAATGTACACGCAGAAGGTGGGCAGAATGGCAGTACGGGATTTGATTGGTTTAATAAATTCTGTCAGAATCACTGTGATTGGTTGGTGTTTTCCCTGTTTTACTCCTGCAGCTATTTTTCTCTCTCTTTTAAGAACACATCATGCATTGATTGCCATCAGGACATAACGATCATTTTAACCAGTATAACAAAAAGTGTATCTAAATCAAATTGCCAACCCTAGCTTTAAAGGGTTAAAATCAATTAAATTGTTGAAAATGTGGTTGTTTTGTGCAGAGCTTAAGTGTTTCAATAGATCTATGAAGAAAATGCAGACAACAATATTGATACATTTATTTTATAGCTAGTTTTTTGTGAATACCTTTTTGGCTTGAGGTACCCCTGACAGTGCAACATTTTAATGCTCACACCACATAAAAACTCATTAATGAAATGAAATCAATGTTGTTGCAACTTTTTGATACATCCAAGAATTTAATTATCAGCAATGCCAAAGCCCCACATCATTTATTGTATCAAAAATATCTAATTTTTTGTGCTGGTTTTTAATAAAACAAGTGGTTACATGTATTTAAAATGTAATTTAAAGGGTAAAAAATCATAAAGAAAGATTTATATTTTGTATATTTAGGTACACAAAACAAAACAAACAAAATAGAAATTTTGTATTTTTTTTTATTTTTGATGTATGATGCATTTATGCCAGTTTTGTGTCTTGAGGGTCCCCAGAGTGTAGTAACTTAGAGGGATGTATAAGAGTTAATATCACCCTGTAGTAATGTATGCTTTCAAACAAACCTTCTCTATAACTGATATTCTAATTTCGAATGTACATTCAATATTGATTTCTGTTTTTCAGAGAGGTAGATTAGTGATGCATGTCGCATATTTTCACATAACCAGCTCCAGCAAGGACCCTCAGACAGACTCCTCATAGCTGAATCCTGAGAGAAGCAAGAAAACTAAGGATTTCAATAAAAGGATCAATAAATGAAATGTGATGGTCTGGCTTTTAAAAATGTGAGCTTGCTCTTAGATGCAGCTTTGAGAAATAGAAGCTAAAACTCCTCCCTCTTCATCACTGACTCACTGAAACATTCTCACACAGACATCTCAATGCAGGTTCACATATGTGCAGCCATCGAGCAGAGCCAGCATCTGTCTGATTGGATGATTAATGAGACAGCCTCTCGCACACATTCATCAGGGAGAAGAGAAGCCCCAGTTATCACCAGGAATCTGTCGTACAGTCACACTGGGTCAGTCACCATCAGAGACAGAAACAAGAACACAGAACAGTTCTCTTTAGAGACAAACAAAAACAGCACAGGAAACTAGAAGTTATCAAGGAGATGAAAAAGTGGACATGTGAGGGAAGGCAATGGTTTGTCCTACTTTTACTTCAATGTGCACCACTCATAACCGATACATAGTAATCAAAATTAAATTAGACAGAAGCTTAAGTTCAAGTGGTGAAACATATTTTACAGAAAGAAATTAACTATCAAAGACACAACTGTGAGATGGGGTTGTTTCTTATTATAGTTAACCAATTATATCATATCTCCTCATCAGAGCTCTTGGCATACTTAGGCCTTCAGTGAAAACAATGCCAAACACGTCACTCCTGTAGTCACTCCTGTTCAATGCCGTGTTCAATGCCGTGTTCGATGCCTTGTTCGATGCCATACAGTCACTCCTGTCATTCAGTGCAGTGCTGCATAATATGAATGCTTCTGCAAGTTTCCATCCACTTAACATTTTGGAGTCAGTTTAATTTTGATGTCTTTGATTTGCAAGGCATACAGAACAAAGTGGAAGGAAATGATAAGCAAAAAGACTATAGCCTACCCCAGCTGATATTGGACAAGAGGCAGGGTAGACCTTGAACAGTTCGCCAGCCAACCACAGGGCAACATGGAGAGACGGACAACAATTCACTCTCACATCCGTGCCTAAGGGAAATTTGGAGTCACCAGTCAGCTTAATGAGCATGTTTTTGGTCTGTGGGAGGAAGCCAGAGTGCACGGAGTGAACCCATGCATGCACAGGAATAACACGCAAACTTCACAAAACCCACAAAAAAAAAAAAAAAAAAAAAAAAAAAAAATCAAAGCATTTCATCTCAATTTATTTGGTGTGTTTGCTTTACATCTTAATGAGAACGACATCAGTCCAAATAATGGTGTTTTATATATATATAATAAGTAGTTATAAAGTGAGATCCTTGACACGGCTCTGTCAAGATGAAGAGCTATCTCCACTCCTGTTCATCTAAGCAGGACTACATCACTCAGCATGAGTAAAACCACTAGGAGGTGATATGTTGTACAAAAAAGGTTCTATAAAAACTATCACTACAATCATACAGACATGAGGACCCTTCCGTAAACGGGATGTTGCATTTCAAGGGGCTAACCTCTACTAACTCTATATTTAACAGAGACAAATATGACAAAGACAGGTCTATGATTGGTCCATGGATCTGTCACTTGCTTTAGTTCTTACTTCAGTCCACTTGTCTCTGCCCACCTCCCTTCCTTTGACCAAACACCCAACATAGCACCATGTGGATGGCTGTTCATCATGAGACTGGGATCCACAATCAAGATTTCCTGCTGCTGAACAGAAGGTTTTTTCTTGCTGCCATGATGAGGGATTCATGATTGGCTATATGGATTCATGTTGGGTGTTGGATGTATGTATTTGTATATATATATATATATATATATATATGTACTGTATATGTGTATTTTATTTATATATATGTATACGCATATATGTGTATCCATAAAATGAAGAGTTTGTCTTCAGTCTGCTCGACTGTAAAGTGTCTTGAGATAACACTTGTTATGAATTGGCGCTACACAAAAGACTGAAAAGACTGACTGATTGATTGATTGATTGATTGATATATATTCCTAATTTCCCTGAGGGAGTTTCCCAAAGGGATTAATAAAATTGATCTAATCTAGTCTAATCTAACACATACAGTGCCATGAAAAAGTATTTGCCCCCTTCCTCATTTCTTACTTTTTTGCATATTTGTCACACTTAAATGTTTCAGATCATCACGCAAATTTGAACATTAGACAAAGATAACCTGAGTAAATACAAAATGCAGTTTTTAAATGATGATTTTATTTATTACTGGAAAAAAACTCTCCAAACCTACATGACCAGATGTGAAAAAGTAATTACCCCCCCCATTAAATCATGAGTTAACTGTGATTAACCACAATGATAAGTATATATAGATAGATAGATATAGATATAGATAGATGGATAGATAGATAGATATAGATGTCTTAACGTACAGTATATTAATACTGATCACATATGAGCCAGCTCACACCCTAAGATCCTCAGGGGCCTCCAGTTCTTTCCAAAGTTGACGCGCAAAACTATCATGAGGTGATCGAACTTTTTCCATCAGAGCTCCTCAACTTTGGAATGACCTTCCCAAGGAGATTAGATGTGCACATCACTGATGGTTTTTTTTTTTTTTTTTTTTTTTTTTTTTTTATCACATCTTAAAGTAGCTTCATAGATATGTCTGACATGATGCTAGCTTTATTTGATTTATCTGACACATTTTATTTGTTTCATTATCCATTTTCTGAACTTCTGGTGCTTTTTTTTACCTACTCCTAATACTTCTTAGTCCTACTTCATCCCTGTCTTTGTTCATTCACCCATAACTCTTTCTACATGTTCCTACCTTCTCACCTGTGTTTTATCTTCACTGATGTGATGTTTCTCCACCTACATTTTCTTATATTACTTTTAAAATAATTTCATTCGGAGTTTTTGCTCCAAATGTCACATCATTCAAGATATACTTTAGGTAGCAATATTGTTGTTATCTATCTATCTATCTATCTATCTATCTACTTTTTTTTTTTTTTAATCTATTAACTGTAAATGTCTCCAGCCATACTTTAAGGTTGTGTTATCTTAAGCAGCTTTTTTTTTTTTTTTTTTTTTTTTAGTTTTGTAAAAAAAAAAAAAAAACACCATTAAATAGTGGGGTTCGCAAAGAGGAAAACAAAACATTCTCTTATAAATGCTAAAAAGGGGATCATCTCCCTATCATTATTATTATTACTATAATTATTATTAATATTATCTATAACTTGAATTATAGATATAGATAGATAGAAATGGGAAGGCTGCCTGAATATTTCTTATGCGATAAAATCAAGAAAAGGAAAAAAAAAACTGGTCTTTTAAGTAATGATCACTAAATATTGAAGAGAGCCACTTATGATTAGCTCGTTAATTTGTATAGAAAGAAAATGAAGCTTCTTTAGGACCTCTCTCAGACAGGGGTCTCACAAATTTTACACAAACTTTGGGAGCAACCCCAGATGCTCATGATACATTTAGCCTAACTTTGATTCAGTTAAGACCTCTCACATGTACATTCTGTTAAACTGAGGTCCATGCAGTGTTTATTTATTTAGTTATTGTTATAATATTTGGGGATCATATGTGCAGGAAACCCATGAAACAGTTCTTTACATGTTCGTATTAATATTCAAGTGCTACAAGAATCTGAACAAGAGGTGGCCCTCATTATTAAAGGGTGTTAATGTCTTTCTCTCTAAAATGAGTGGTCCAGGATTGAGCTCGGTCTACACACAAACATCAACCCACCAGCTGGAACAGTGACATGTCAGTAAAACAGCTGCTGTGTCTGGACACCCCGAAAAACAACAGTAAAACACCCTGGATTAAAGAGAGTCGAAGAAAGCCCTCTCCCCTCTTTTCTCTCTCATGTGGACTCTTTGGCTCCGTGTAGCTACCGGCTGACTCCTTCATGTGATAACCTGAAGCTCCGCTGGTAAACACACCGTCCCAGCCTCACACAGACTCAGAGTTACCCAGTCAGCAATAAGAGACATTCAAGAGGAAAATAGAGGGGAACAACTCACGGGTTGTCGGCAGAGCTCCGTGCACAGCGCTGACATGGTCTAAAATCCACAATGAGAGCCAAAATAAGAGCGTAAATCCCCGGGCAGGACGGTGCCGGTGCATGATCGCGGACGCAGCACAACGAGTGAGGGAGAGAGAGAGAGAGGGAGAGGAATCACTGAGGGGAAGAAGGAAGAGCCGAGAGGAGGAACGACAGTCAGTCCGTCACATTCGCCTCACAGCAGAGGACTGAGGAGAGGAGAGGAGCCTGACTGCACAGACTGTCTGTTTCGCTCCCTCCCTCTTTTTCACTTTCTCGCTCTCTCACTCCCTCTCTCCCTGTGTGTATCTCTCCCTCCTATAAAGAGATGATGTAAGGATCGCGCCAACAACACTGGTCCGTGCTCGCAGGCTCATCGCACTTCTCTCTGCAGCTATTTTGTAATCCGCGATTCTCTATCCGGAGGTTAGCCTGGTGTCCTTTCTCACAGGATGCAGGGTGGATGTGACTGCAGGTTCAGTTCAGTCCGGAGCAGTTCAGGGAGGCATGACTGTGTGCAGCTCCTAACACACTGAACTGATATCCCCTCCTCGGAGCTCCTGCGCGCTGTCCATGGTGCTGAACTTCAGCCAGTCTCTCTCTCTCTCCCCCATCTCTCTCTTTTGTTTCTGAAGCCACACAGTGCCCCCCTCCTTCTTATGGTGGTACCCTTGTACTTTGTGCATGAGTCTCATAAAAAGAGGCTTTAAAAAAAACAGGACACAGTCGCTTTCTCCTGCCTCCATGGCTCCATACACTTGTACTTTCAGTGCTGTTTTGTGAAGAAAAATGTCAGGGATGCAGGACAGATCAGATGTTTTAGTGTGCAGTCACTACCTAGAAGCGTTTTTTTTTCAAAGGCATATTTTGTAATGGCTATATTAAATAAGGTGTCAGTATATTTAGAAGAAATGACATACATTTAGAATTTAGTTGACATTTTTGACATTTATGTGTTCAGGAATAACTGTTAGAAATTTTAATGATCATTAACCATAGTTTCTCAATTTTAACACGCACTCGATTATAACATGCACCCCATAGTTTCACGATTTTTGCCAAACACGCACCTAAAGTTGGTCCAAACCTTACTCTCTCAGACAACTCAAAAATCACCCTTTTTCAAAGTTTTAATCAATGAAATTTCAGTATTTTCACAACAAATACCGTACATGATTTTCTCTCTCAAATGGATGCGGAAACACCTTTTGCTTCACATGAGCAATTACTCGATTTCTGTCCAAGCATGCTAAGTAGTAGTGTACCGACCAATCAGAGAGAAGCTATCAACATGCAAATGTCTTTTGCTCACAAGATGGCAGCGCCCTGTGTTTGCATGTGTTTTCGTAGAGAAAGAGAAAGAGAATATTTTGTCTATTTGTATCAGATGTGTTGCAATTACAATGTTGGCGATATGAAATGTGGCAAGTGTTTTGCTTGTGCTTGCGTATAATACGCACCTGAAACATTAGAGCTTATTCAAAAGCAAAAGATAGGTGTTGTAATTGAGATATTACGTATTTCAAATTACAGTAAAAGTGTTCTCTTATAAGGAAGAGGGCCATTGAAAAATATTAGAGGACTAATTGTTGTTTTAAGACTGTGAATAAAGTCAAGACTTATGGAGAGTTTCTCTCTGATGGAGAGGAGATATGTAAAACACAATAAAGGTCATATAAAACTGAAAAAAAAAATATTATGGGCTCTTTAAAATGTCCTATTCTCCATTCTTGTCTGTGTCTTACAATATCTAAGAATAACTGTTTGGTTTCTGAAACATTTTTTTTGCCTTCATTAGATAAATACGAATGCATGAATCAGTAAGGAGCAGACGGGTTTCAGAAGATTTAATGTGAGCAATACAGATCTGATCCCTTATCTCTTTAGTTCACAAGTCCGCTATTCATTCTCAAGGCTCCATTTAGTTCTGCACCTACACTCTCAAGTTTCCCATTCTGAAGTCAAATTAATGTGCTTTACATTTGATGGCTCCCACTGGCTCAGGGTAAGTACAGAATAAAAAAGGCAAAAATTGCTGACAATAAGGTAGATTTTGGCAGTGTCAAAATCAATCTTAGCAAATTTCAGTGGACTTTTAAGCCCAACAATAGAACAAGAAGACAGAGGAAAGTGAGACAGACATGGATAGATAGATAGATAGATAGATAGATAGATAGATAGATAGATAGATAGATAGATAGATAGACAGATAGATAGATAGATAGATCGATAGATAGATAGATAGATAGATAGATAGATAGATAGATAGATAGATAGATAGATAGATCAAAGTAGTTGAATAATCAAAAGAATGAGCAAATGGGTGGATGGATAGATTGATAGATGGATGGGTGTTGATTAAATAAACAAAGTAATCAAGTGGATAGACAGGTTGCTTGACAATTGGATTTGTTGGATGAGAGAATGAATGAATAAATGTCTAAAAAAGAAAGAATGGATAGCTAAATGGGTGAACACAGGATGGATGGATGGATGGATGGATGGATGGATGGTTTAAAGGGATGGATGCTGGATTGAGGGAACGAAAGAATGACCAAAAGAAATGGATAGATGGTGTTATGAATAGGAATGGATAGATGGGCAGATGCATGAGTGGATGAAAGAAATGAGCAGATGGATCAAACAAATCAAATGATTAATAGGACATAGGAACAGACACATCATTCTATGGATTGATTACTTGATGATGGAAGTTGGATGAATGGATGCAATGAATGGATGGATGGATAAAGGAAAGGATGGAAAGATAAAGAAATGAATGGGTTGATAGACCAAACAAACTGATGTATAGTTAGGCAGGTCTTTGCTCTGTGGTGAATGTTTCCAGCGAGCCACAGAATAAAACAGTTTGTGAACTCATCCTGCAGGCAGGAGCAACAACAGACAACAGGTCTAAGGGAGTCAACAAAGAGGCAAGCATGATATGTTTGTGCTACATGGGAAAACAATCCCACTGAAGGCTAAATGAGGGTCAAGCACAGATTTCTGATGGAAAATGACAACAGAAGCCATGAAGAAACATCAGTAGGAAAGGTCATGATCTTCAGGTTGTTCAACATGTAATGAATTACTTGTGTATATACAATCCAAATATCGGTACAAAACACTACAGATGGATCTGTTTAACGGTAATTTGTGACTGAATCAGCTGAGAAATGAAATTAAACTCATGCCAAATTAAAACAGGGCTGCAGATAGAGCTAGATGCAAAGTTATAATTTGTGTAAAGGGATGCTCTTGGAACAAGGTCTACAAAGAAGAACAGTTTCTCGAGTGCTTACATGCTGCATGTTTCATTCATTAACATAAAATTGGGTAAAGTGAAAATGACAATAAAGCATTTCCTTTAAAGGAATGATAATTGAATAATTACATATTTTTCTTATTTAGTAGTCTTCTTCTCAGTTGCTCTTAATTCATCATGATTTTATAATTTAACTTAGCTCAAAGTATAATTTTTTTTTTTTGTTAATGATAGCGTTGATGCTGATGAAAAAACATGTTTTTACTTGTGCTGAGGGAGTAATTGTTATCCTTTACCTGAACTCTTTTATGACTGATTGGAGAAGAAGGGCCTGGGACATTGAAAACACTAATTGCAATTTCACTGAGTAATAAAAGAAGGACAAAGCTTGAGCCAGAGACCTGTAAAGAACATTAACGTTTGCTAAGAGGCTGTAATACTGTAAGGCAGTTCATTAACTCCCCCCTGCCCTCCTTACCTTGATTCACTATTTCACTCTTTTAATACTTTTGTATACTGCTTCCCCCTCCCTTTCCTTCTTTTAAAAACCCTTCACCCACAAACTCTGAATATTTGCTTCATCTTGCTATACTTAATTAAACCCTAACTTTCAATGTACTTTTTACAATGCCTCCTCCATCTCAGTAACCTACTGTGAAATGTTACTGACTGATTACATTAAACACGTCCTTTATCATCTCAAGTGCCTCAGTGACCCCAAAAAAACTGCCAAACCCAAAACCTTGTGATTAATGAGCTTTCCGTTATTGAGCCAATACACGTGCTCTGCTGACTGATGGAATGTTTTGAGAATGTGTTTCCAGGTCACCGTGGTTACTGGACGCCTCGGTAATGACTGAACACTTCTCTTAATGAGGGGCGGGGTAGTGGTGCGTGTCCGAGTAGGTGTGCCTGGAGCATTAAGAGATGACTAATCAAAAAGGAATTAGCGAGATGATCACCATTAGATCTAAATGACTTCAATGTGCTGTCTTTATGGGTGAAGGAAACTTCAGATTAAATTAAAGAGGGAACATGATACTTTTGATTTGAGTAGTGTCATGTTATTTGGTTTAGTTCAGTTTAATTAATTTTACAACAACTTTGCTCACTTCTTCCTTACTGCCTCTATAATAAGGACTAAAACTGTGGCTTTGAATCAAATATTCAACATTTACTAGGTTTGAAATCCAGTCAGGCATAGGAATCATGTGAATTCTGGACTTTGAGAAGGATTACAGCCATGTTCATTGGAAGAGCTTGGAGGTAACAGTGGGAATATATGGTTCCAGGGTATTTGCTGAGAGCCATCCGGTCCTTGTAAAACCAAAGTGAGATTTGCAACATTTTCCTCAGTACAAAGCCGGACATGTTTCCAGAGTGTGTTGGCCTCTTCAAGGGTTGTTACTGATTCTGTTTGTGGTTTTAATGGATCTCAAGGGGCAGCAGGGAGAAAGAAGATGGCCTGTTTGGAGACCTCTGAATCTCTGAATCTCATCTTTGCCTTTTGCAAATGACAAGGTTGTGTTGGCTTCTTCAGCTGAGCACCTCAGGAGGCTTTGTGGCATTTTGTGGCAAAGTGCGAAGTGGCTGGTTTGAGGGTCAGGACCTGTCAAGTCTCAGACCAGCCGCTTTGCTTGTGGTTCTCGGCCAAATAAACAGCAGATTACTTCCTTCAGGAGGAGAGTGAGTCAGTGCCTCAGGTGAAGGAGTTCAATTATCTCAGGGCAAAGGGCAAATTGGGCCAAGAAAATGACAAGTGGATTCTGATTAAATTGAACTATTAGGGTGAAGAGAGAGCTTTTCCAAAGTGCAAAGCTTTTAACTAAACAGTTTATCTTAAACTTTCACCTTTGGTCATGAACTCAGGGTATTAATCAAAAGAATAAGAGTATGGATGCAGTGAGATTCCTCACTTTGCCTTAGAGATAAAGTGAGCTTGGACATCTGTGGGTGTCTCAAAGTAAAGTCTTAAGCTGCCCCAGGAGGAGCTGGAAATGCAGGGTAAGGGCCCTCCACAGCCTGGCCGAGACAAGTCAAAGAAAATGAATGAAAGGACGGACAGCCTGGAACAGATCAAAGCACTGCCTTGCCCAAAGAATGTTTTTACCCCAACACTTTTACAGTTGGATTCATTTTCATCTTACATGGTTCACCCTTCCACTGCATAAAAAAGTGGATTAAACATGTTCAAAAGCAATGGCATTGTTTCAGACCAGGTTGCATTAAAAAGTCATCAAAAATCACAGGCCTAAATTCAAAGACATCATGAATCCCGAACAATGCTTACACTTTACACAGAGCAGGATTGTTTTGGACTGAAAAACTTGGCACATCACTAGATATTCAATGCAGTCCATCAAAACACAAGAAATAAAGGGCAAGGACACATTGTTTGAACATCTGTCAAAGAAATTTCCAATAAAAGAAATGCTCTTTAATATCCTGCCTTCCCCGTCTCTGATCAGTTTCTGTGACTGTGAAGCCAAAATAAGGGGTGAATAAAAATAAAAAGGGAAGGAAGTTATGAGAAGGAAACATGGATATAAAAGGTTTAAAATAGTCTGAGGAAATGAGAAAGTCTAAAGAGGGAGAATCTGGAACTGTCTCCAACTGGCAGATCTTGTTTTGTAACAGCATGTTGAGTGAAATGTTTTGTATTGGTTGTAAACCCAGTGAGAAAGTTAAGCAGTAGTCATCATTTGTCAGTCACTGGCAGAGAGTTTGATGCACTGTGTGGCAGGGGCTTAAACTGAAATTTAACAATATTAACACATTTTCCATTTTTGAGTGAACCATGTTTTTCATAGCCTCTGTCTTCATATTAGTGAAGCACGTTGCTTTATTTCTTCTGAATTCTCATAGATCAAAATGATTTGCATTAATTTAGATTTACAATCTCTAAAGCCTTTTGCAAAAGAGTTAGACAAAAATCATCTGTCTGTGGGAAACTTTTCCCAGAATTTTACTCAGTTTGATGGCTTTTCATTGTTGGGTGCCAACAACTCAGTCTAATGATCAAAGAACTTAATAAGTTGGTACCCAAGGTGAATGGGCCAAGAAAACGCTAACAGTGCCACTGGAGCACTTGAACTAGCATGAGTAAAAGGACTGACTGGTATAAGGAAAGACAGCTTAGACTGTGAAACACAAAACTAAAAAATACACCAGAAGTCAGCTGTTTAAAATCCAAGCAAATGCAGACACTTCTTTTTGTGAATAAAGATGTGTGTTTTGGTTTTGTTCTAAAGGAAAATAGTTGTTAGAAAGTAACCAAAATTAAAAACTGACAGATGGATGTGGTGAAACTTTAATAAATTCAGGGTCACGAAGATGAAGCGTTCATAAGAGCAATACAGAGATCATTTCTATTTCTCTAAACAGTTTTTTCTAAAGATTTCTTTCTGAAGATATAAGCATACAGCACAAGGGAAAAGTTCTGGTGGATTGCTACATCCTTCATACCAGGCCGGTGACTTTTGATTAAATTGGATGTGTGTTTGTGTTTGCCTATTCTTGATTTGTGTTGACAGTATTTATTTTCCTTATTCCCGCTCTAGCTGATGACATCTGAGTTTCCTTTTAACTAACCAGCCATAGGGGACTCATGTGCTCACTCTTCCAATTTGCCTGTAAGCACATGTGAATGTTTGTATGAAGAAATGTAGAAGCCTGGTTTCTGTAGTTTGTCTTCAAGTAAAGTTTGTCTTTAAAGTTTGGCATGTAATGAAATTGAAGTGTATAAAAGTTTTTTTTTTTTTTAGATGAAAGCCACCAAGTATTCTAAGTAGCCTATGGTAATAAGAAAAAAATATACATATATCCTTCCTTGTCTCCATATTTGTTCTTATTAGTAAGGTTGGGTGTTAACAAATGAAGCTATCAATTTAGAACCTAAACCAGCTTATCTTGTAAGGTGTCTCATCAAAATATAATGGCCCAGTCCAGCCTGCAGTTCTGTCAGGACCACTCTGTCAAGAAAAGACACAAGAGCAGTTATTTAAATTAGCTTTATTTGCTTTCATTTGCACATTTTTTAAAATCCCGCAATGAAAGCATAAGGAAGGAAGAGTAGCAGTAACCCCCCCCTTGGCGGAGGTAATAAGATGGTCTGAGTACATTAAGCCAATGGCAACTTCGAGGCAATCAGCTGGCTGTCAGTGATGGCAGGGACAAATTGGATGAGCTGTTTAACATTGAGCGCTGGCATGTTAGCAATCTTGACTCTGCGTTTGCCAGAACAAATGTAAAATTCAACTGCAGTTCATCATGTTGCCATTTTAATCCAGTTCAAATTGAGCATAAAATCTAGTAATTGAACTTAATCAAGCTTGATTTTGGTTTATTCTATTAACAGCTCATATAATAGATCAGTTCCTCAACTGAGTAATAGTGTCTGTGCTCTTGCTACCCATTTTTGCTATCTTAAACAGTGGTTATACTTCAGTCAGATCAAGGAACAGAGTTGTTGTTCTTACCTCCTGCAAACATGTATATCATTTTCACTGCTTTCAATGCATGGAAGCCACAGGCATAGACTGTTTGGTGTTATAACCTGGGCTATTAAACGCTTCATTCCCTATTAGCTGAATGTTGCTTTCTTGTCCAAATAAGCAACTTTTGTCGCGAGTGAACTAATCTGGCAGCAGCAAGAGAGTCATTTGTAACCCACCTCACATGGTTATTCCTTTGGGGAGAAAACGTTGAAGCTTTACACTTTTTTTTCTGTCAGGTGTACTAACTGTACACTCATTTCAATTTAAATCTTATCATATAGCCCCATAGTTTAGACTTTCCCGCTCTAAACTAGTCAGCAATTCTAAGTGTATTGTCAGCCCATAAATAATATGCATTTGTTGTGCACTGTAGACAACTGAGTTGCACAGTTAGTGACATAACATGACTTTTAATCCACATAAAATCACCCAGCAAGCATGCCCAGTTCTGATGGAACTGACTTTTTTGTACATCAGCTCAAAATGTCTGTTATGAAAACAGTTTCTTTCTTAGAAGGTCCGTAATGACTTTTCAGAAAAAAACTCAGCATGCAAGGTCGTTTTATGAATGCAATTTTGCCAAACTGAGTCCAAGGCATTAAAAGGGTTAATAATTGTTTCTCTAGCGGCAGAAAATTATAAAACTTCTGGTGAAGTGGAAGGTCATCTATTCAGAAATGTCTGCACATTCTTTGTACTGAATGCAATATTTATTAAATAATTATGGCACCTGGCAAGGGCCTACCGAAATATTTCCAACAAAATTTAATCCAAAAACCTTTCGCAAACTTATATCTATATTTACTTTTCACATGAGTTTCTACATGAATATTTTGAGTGAAAAGGGAGTGGTAGGAAAAACGCATTCATGTTCTGTAGGTAAAAGGTTTAACTCACTGTAGTTTTTGCCTGTGTACAGTAGTTATTGTAATACCAGCAGCATGTCATGTGTACATTTTATCACACTCTCAATCTAATATTTATCCTGTTCTCTGGACCAACACAACATCAGTCACTCCAGACGTTACTATGTGTTATCATCTGATTAAATTGTAAATCCAAACAGCAGAGTTATCAAAATGACCTTACTTATGAGTCAGAGGATATCAAAATAAGATGTCCCTTGTTCATGAAATGCTTTCAGTTATGAAAACAAAAGAAAAGACAGAAAAGTAGAAGTGCCTGAGATTACAAACCTCCGTCAAGGGATTTGCAAAATTGGTAAATGAGTAATTAAAAAATGTGGAAAACTGCCCTTTCTCACACTAAATACTTGAAAATAAATCCCGGATCCAAATCAGAAGTAGGATCTCCTCCAAAATGTAATAATATCTCCCAAGTGCCATAACCAAGATTATCTGAAAATGTCATCAAAGTCCATTGAGAACTTATTGAGTATGACCAATAATGTGGAAAACTGCTCTATAGAGCAATGTTACGAAATACTTAAAAAAAATACATGGATACAAATTTGGATCACCACCAAAAACTAATCACCACTTCATGTGCCATGATCGACATTCCCTGACAATTTTATCCGAATCTATCTTTCAGTTTCTGGGCCATTGTGTTCATAACAAACAATCAAACAAAAACCACATCACCACTGAAATCAAGTAAATTGGTCAATGTCCCATTTCTGACCCACCCAAAAAATTTCAACACATTCCATTTAGAAGTGTTTGAGTTATCCTGTTAACAAACAAACTAACAAATGACGGCAAAAACACAACCTCCTTGGTGGAGGTACAGATAAGAGGAAGAAGTCTCATACAAACCAAAATTTGTCAGAGGTTTGCAGAGCGAAAACATCCAAAACATTTCAAGTTCTGTTTCCCTGTTTCTATTGAAATTAATTATAAGCAAGGAATGGCAAGAAACAAGAGATACTTGCATTAAAAATGGTGTGTGTCCTGAAAGTCAAATTGGAGCGTGGTCTAGGCAAAACATTTTAATACTCTCTGGTCACTCCATCTTGAAACAAGCAAAGAAAGTTTTCCAGACAACTGTACAGAACGTATTTTTGTTAATATTCAGTGCATCCCCTCAGGGTTTTCTTTTTGTTTGTTTGTTTTGATAAATTATGTTTTTGTGTTTTTTTTTTTACCTATTTATTTTTTTCTCTTTTTGAAGATGATAGAGCAGTTTGGAAGAGAGGCAAGAATTTAGAATTTATCTGGTGTCTGGACTTCATTTTAGAATTAAAAAGTACAAAAATATGAAAACAGAAGAGTGGTCTTTCTAGTGGGGATTCAAATTCTCTGATGATGAAACAAAAACAGTTCTCTCTACAAGAATGAAAGAATGCTGGTAACTTGAAGTAAAGATTATATTATCATGTATTAGAATAGGGTACATATTGGGCTCTTTACATACATAAAAAAATAACAGACAAATGTAAAGTATCCTCAATATTTATATTTATGAGATCCCTGATGGGAGATGGGTGCAGCAAGAGCAGCGCTGGAGTCTATTTACAGTGGATTAAAAAGATGTTTATCAAATTATGGCTGAGTGGCTTTTAGATCTGAAGCAAAGAAAATAATAAAAAAATAGATGCTGTTCAATATCAGACCATGAGGATATGCAGAAGTGAAATATTAATAAACTCGAACTTAAGTGTTACAAATAGATGTGGGAGGGATGCCACTTGAAATCAGGAGACTTAGACAGAGGGGCAGAGAGCAGGGGAAGATGCAACAACTGGGCCACAGGTTGGATGCAAACCTAGGTTGCCTGCACAATTGGGGGTTACCCTAACTTGACACTGTAAATGTTTAGCATGCTCATTTTTTGCAATCTGAAATCCAGAAGTGCGTGGAGTGCACTGAGGACAGCTTAAGGCATCCTCCATGTTTTGTCACATGGGCTGAAACACAACCAATCAGCAAGTGAGCTGAATGGAGGAGGGAGCACAAGAAAATGTAGTCATGGCAATCGCAGTGAAGGATTTTCCTCCAGGTTTGCTTACACCAAAATTTAATTTGACCCATGCGACAACTTCCAGGGCTGCAAAATAAAGTCCATGCAAAAGTGTCAAAAACTGTGGTTTCTTGAGTGTTAGCTTGTTTTTATTTTTTAATATTGCTCCTGTTTTTAATTTATTGAGGATTTCTGGTTTTGAAAATTAGGGACATGACTGAAACAGCTACAAATCAGCACAGAATGGATTTCGTTTGGACAGACCTAAGTCCTGTCTTTAATAGATTGATCTAAAGTTTAGTTAAGATTAGGGGTGTCCCGATACGATATTGATATCGGATACCGGTCCGATATCAGCAAAAAAACGGGTATCGGATTATATCGGCCTGCATCTAAAATCTCCGATATAAGCAATCCGATACAAGCAGTCCATTCTAAATTATTTTTTATTTATCTACTTCAGTTGTAGAATATGCTTATGTTTAAGTTAAACACAGTGGTTATTTTGCAATTTAAAAATAACTGTTTTGGTTTTTATTGGATTTATTGAGGTTACTTTTCAGGAACTTCTAATTTATTATTATTTATTTTATTTAATTGTAGTATATTCTTATGTTAAAGGTTAAAATTTATTTATTTTTATTATTGGAGACTACTGTTCTCTGTTTGAGTAATCTCACTTGATCAAGCCTTTTCTTACAGTCCATAATACAAAATAAGTAATAAAAGTATGTTTGATTCCTGCTGATATCGTATCGAATCGATATTGGTATCAGCCAGTACTCAAGGCTGCAATATCAGTATCATATTGGAGGTGAAAAAGTTGTATCAGGACACCCCTAGTTAAGATGGTAAGTACAGTAACGCAGAAAGGACTGACATCAATAGGCTGAGTCCAGCTCTTTCTACAGTCAATGGTTTGACCACACAAGGAAATGAGTAGCAGAAGAGAATAGTTCAGACTCTGGATGCTTGTGAATGAGTCCATTAGCATGTGGAGTGCTATGTTGATTATGAATGCATCACACTAAAGGAACAAAAAAGTCAGGAGGACAGGTAGTGCCTCTAACTGTTCAAATGCTCCCTGTAAGTGTGTCAAAGTTTGAGATTGAACTCTTGCTTCTGTTCAGTCAAGTAGCTGAATCAGCACTTCATTCCCTTCATCCCCAGAATCTCACACTTCATTCCCCTGTACACCTCATCCTCCACTCTGAACCCTTTTCTCTAATATTCATATTCAATCTTTTGTTCCTGCTCCAGTGCTCTACTTATTTTCTTTATTACTTTGATAATGTTCACCTCTGGTACACGGTGCAAAGGAACAATGAGGATATGGGTTTCAGTTGAGTATAAATGAGCCTCTTCTCAGCCTTTATCATCTTGACTGATCACACCATTTTGATGCTCGATTGGCAGTTGGTTGGCTTTATTACTTTGGCCCGTACATCTTATGATTTGATGGACGTAATGGGATTAAAATGGTCCAAATTGATGGTTTATCAACTGTGTTGCTAATCCTTGACCTGTCCTCTTGGTACATCAATTTGTAATAAGCCAGTAAAACTACCTGTAAATTAGCAATGTAGATAAATGGGCACAGAATTTTAGAGATATATTTGTGTCTGCCAGAAAAGAACCCTTAGATAATGAAAAAGTAATGAGTTTTGAGATCCCCTGATTTATTTGCATCTACCAATATGAGCCAGACATTTGAAACATTAAGCTGAAAGATATTTGCTTACTCACCATGCCTTTCCTATTAGTGCCAAAACTTTTTTTTTTTTTGATTACTCAGTTACCCCTTTAAGTGATCATGATAACTCATGATTACTTAAAGCAGACATATCATGAAAAAAAAATTGCATTTTTGCACACAAATCCAATCACTGCAGTGCACTAACGATGCAATAAGTCCACCAATTCCTTTGTTTGTGGTCCAACAAAGTCTAAATAAAACCATTAAATCAGACGGCCTGTTATTAATGAATCTGTCATTTGTGACATCACAGTGAGTCATGATAATAATATTTGCTACTGAGGGCTGGACAACATTGACTTAAAATAAAATCCTTGATATTGCTACACTTAATTTGACGGCCTGTTTTAAACTTCCAAAAACCAACAAACAAACAACTGAAAAACAAACTATGGATTTTTTTGCTTTGATTTCATCTAAATTTATCACAAGAGTTAACTAAATTTCTTCTTGAAAGGCATGAAAGGGAGACATGTCTTTATTGACATGGGCAGCTACACTTTTTGCATAAAACCTTAACATGAAAGTCTTTCATGATTTATGTTTACTTATAAGATATGCTTATTTCATTGGGAAAAAAATACCAGCCTAAATGTGTGTAAGTGCAAAAAACAGACTGATCCATTACCATTATAAACAAACAACACATTCAGTATTTCTATCTCAAAACAATGCCAAAACTTTCAAGTTGCTGCTGTTGTGTCTCTGTTAGAAGAAAGCACAGGGGGAGGTTGTTATCTACACGATAACAGACATAGCCCTAGATCAAAAATGTTGATGTTGCACCACCCCTCACCTGCCGTCTGTACCCACAGATTGTCTCCTCAATAGTTGTTGAAGCATATGGTAGTATTTGTGTTGGTACACCCCAGGAAGGGAGAGGCCGAGTGAAAAAGAGTTTGTTTGCACTTTAGAAGACACAACAAAACCAAGTCTTCTGTGAAAGGCTGTTCAGAGAAACCAAACAAAGAGCTATTACCAAGGCACAGCAAAGACACTTCATTTAGACCTCATGGAATTGTGTTAAAATGGTATCTGTCCAATTATAATATACATTTGGTCCTTACAAAAAAAGCATTTCCATTATTCATAAAATACTCAGCCTGACTGTCATGTCCCTGAACTAATATTCTGAGGAATCTATGTGAACTTCTCTATAGTCAACAGACAAACTTTACTATCTGGAATTTTACCCAATCTGCTGTAGATGGATAAGAGACACCTCTGTCACCTCCTCAAGAAACATCTCCAAAATTTGCAATTGAAACACATCAGAAATACTCTTTTCAAGGTTGTCCTTGGTGCACAAAGTCCTTTTTATGAATAATAGAATAAATCATAGACTGTACAAAAACATAAATGTAGTCTCAGTGACAGCACACTGGTTTCCAAATGACAGTAGTTGCTATAATTAAAATGCTGACTCTCGCTTCCAGGTTAATAAAAACCAGGTAAAGAGGAGAAGTTGGAGTGGTTTAATTATTTCAGCCTGTTTCAAGAAAGTATTTTTCTGGTCATCATAATTTTGCTGAATGTTGCTTTGTGCTGTGGTAAAAGTGGGTGTTTATGTTATTGTATTTTTTTTAAATTAAATACAAAAGAAAAAGAAAAAAATATATAAGTAAGTTTCCACCTATTCTCCTGAGATAGCATTTTTATGAATATGCACTTTACAAATAAGGAATAATAAAAACATGGACTGTCAGATATATTGGTTGCTAAAAAAGATCACTTCGGCTTGTCTAGCTAGCCGTTTAGCTAACTTATTTGAAGACACAAACATCACAGACAGTTAAAAATCAGTGACATCTTCTTGTATGTTTGCTGGGCTTCAGTAGAAGCTTCATGGATTTTGGAGCCAGACTCATGTGGACATACAAGGAACTGCAATTACAAAAATTCCACATAGGCTTCATTTTTCGACAATGAAGGTAATCGCAGAATCACTGTTATCTGAACTAATATGTTGTTCTTCTTGGATGAGATGTGTAGTGGTTATTACAAATTAAAAGTATGTTACAACCTAGGATGAGATCACATTGGGACAATCTCACATTGATAATTAAGTATTTGAGGGCAGGTATTATTCATGCTTACTAAAAGCCTCAGGGAGAAAAAATGTTACAGCAACCCCAAGAACACACAGAGAAAGTACGGTGTTGTGTTGTATAGAAAAGCATTAGTTTTACCATTGAAGTGGTCGATTTGCCATTGTTGCTATTGGAATGTCATAACTCTAAGTGATCATCACTGCTATAATAAGGTGTCTTCTGTCTAATGCAGCATAAGCATAATAGATGGAATTTTGCAACCTTCCCTAGGGTAAACCTCCATTCAGTGTTTGACAAAAGCTTGTCAGAGATTATTCCATTTGACACTAATATAAACTGATTGCTATGAGCAGGGATATGAATTTCAAGATGTTCTTATTTAGCAGTTCAAAGTGATGTCAGGAAGCAGATCATTCAGTGTTAGTGCAGTAAAAAATGCACAGACACACCGCTGAATTGATCTGACTCTAATTATTGCTGACATTTTAATATGGGATGGCATTGTCTTCTATTCTTCTTCTATTATAGAAAATAATTACCTCCACCAAGGAGGTTATGTTTTTGCTGGCGTTTATCTGTCTGTTTGTTTGTCTGTTTGTTTATCTGTCTGTCTGTCTGTTTGTCTGTTTGTTTGTGTTCAAAATAATTTGAAAAGTTCTGAACGGATTTTGATGAAATTTTCAGGAATTGTCAGAAATGGGATATGGAAGAACTAATTAAATTTTGGGACTGATCCGGATCACCTTGGCGGAGGTCTGCGCTCTCTGAGTGCTTTTCTAGTTTTACTAATAGATTATATCAAAAATCAGGTTAGATGATTATACTGCTGCACTTTGGAGAGAATGCTCAAGCTAATTTTTGTTATTATAATGTCAGACTTATTTACTTTCAGGACAATTACACTAAAGATCAATTAATACATCAGTCAAACTTTATTTATATAGTACATTTCATACAAATCCAGTTGTAGTAAAAACGTACTTTAAAGGGAGGCAGAAAGGTGATTGACAAAAGTTTTAAAATAATGACAATAATAATCATGGATTTTTTTTTTTTTTTGACCTGGCAAATAAATTCTCAGCAGATGTCCATTCACTTAGTGATATTCCACTGTAATGGTGATAATAATTTCTTATTTGTAATTGTAATACAGTATCGTGGGATGTTCATACATGTTCAGATTACTGTAAAACCAGTCAAATTTTGTGAATCAACAGTAATCTATATTAATTTTACAGTGAAATATCTTGATTTTATGATACCTAAATCTAATTTTAAATTGTTTTATTTCTTGTTTATTGTTGTACAGCACTTTGTTTCAGCTGTGGTTTTTAAAGTACTCTATAAATAAAGTTGAGTTGAGTTGAGTTGAATTGAGTAATTTTACTGTAATATTTGTCTGGGTCACTTCCTGCAACATTTTTGCATCCTAAAATCTACAACATGTCTTGCCTTACTCCAGAGTCCATGACAAGCAGATAGACACCATTCTTTCAACTGTGCATCCAGTAACAAGGAAGAGACGGGCAAAGCTCGTCCACTGCTAGTTAGCTTAGCTCTAACACTGGGAGTCAACAGGTATGCTGGACTGCCTTTGCCTGCTTGTCTCAGATCCTATGAAAGTTTGTTCCACATTTTTAGAGCTTAACATCTTAATGCAATAACATCAAATGTTTTAATTCTGCTCTTTGAAACAGTTAAAGAATCAGAGGATCTGACAGACCATCCTGGTTTATAGATTACAACCATCTCTGAGAGACGTTATCTAACATTTTTGGCACATGCATAAATGATGAGAGTTTTGTTAGAAGTACTTGTATTTCTATGCACTCAGCACAAGAACCTTTGAAGCTTCCACACATTCACACACAGCTTTCTTTCTGTCCAGCAGTTGTTGGCAGCTAAGCAAATACCTGCAGATAAATGCACACGCACCCCTTGATCTGGATGGCTGTAAAGCATTTAAGTCTGTACATGTGCCCTGGATGTGTCTCTGTGTCAGAGTCACTGTAAATGTAAGATGAAAGGTAGCTGTGAGGGGACAGAAATGATAATTCTTTTGCAATAAGTTTCTGATCATTTATGCATGGATCGGGACTTTGCTTGATCTGAAACAGAGGGGAACAGAGAGAGAGCAAAATGTCACAGAAAAGGAGGGCAGAGGCAAATAATCAGAGAAGAAAATGAGGGGCCCTCTTTTGACGGCATGAAATGTGTTGTCTGAAGTGCATGGCGTGGAGTGGTTTGGGGCATGTCAGTCTATATTTTGCTATGTTGAGGACGCGTGTTATTGGCACAAAGCCTGAGTGTCTGCTCTTGTTCCCTTTACATGAATGCCGCCGGGTGGCTTTTGATATGCGTTTCACACAGCAGGTTTAGCTGTTTGGTTTGAAATTCAGATGGATGCCGCCAGGTGACTTTTTATTTGCATTTTACACAGCAGGTTTGGCTGTTTGGTCTGGATTTCACATGGAATTCCTCTCCTTTGTTGTGCCACTATACTCAAAGAACACACACAGAACACTTTCTAGACATGACCACAAACTATGTTAGCACTATGATTCAAGTGCTTTTTTCATTAAAGCATCACTGAGCACAAGAAACAATGACAAACACAAGTCAGACACTTCCATATTAATGTGAAAGCAAAACATCAGAAATAAATAAAGTATCCACATAAAACTGACAGGATCAGGAAGGTTTATACTAATTATAGACCTGTTAACAAAACATCAAATAACTATGGGCTGAAAGCAATTTGTTTCGTATTTTTTTCTAAAGATATCCTCGGCTGTTTTCTCTATTGCATGCTTAAAACACACCACACAGCCTGCGTCATTACCTATGAGCATACTTGTCAGTGAGATTCTTTAGTTTGTATACAAATATTAGCAGCATAGCTCAGTGTTTCAAGAAAATCTTTAAAAATAATTGTTTTTTTTATGTTTCTGGGAGTATTATTGGTGCTCGGTCACATGGGCATGGCACACAGAAGACCAGTTTTAAAAAAAAGGCCCTGTCTTTCAGGTCTCTGTGCAGTTATAAACTTTGAACTAATTGTATCAACAAATGCTTTGGTATTTAACAGTAGATGTGTGCTGCTGTGCATCCTGTATGAGTACAACAAGCTCAGTAAAGTGTGTATTTTGATCTTGCAGATGTGTGCCAATTTCTCTAATTTGTCCTCAAAAAGCAGAAACGCTAGACTTTAGGGCAAGCTTGGGAAGGTTTAAAATGCAGTGACTGTCTGCATCCTTAAGTTAGGAAAACACCAGCTCTGCTACTGACCACTCCTCATTTTCAGATGAACACAGCCCTGGAGGTAAACTGCACCTCATAATCATTAACTATTTCAGCAGCGTGAGCACATAAATGACACAAGCATCAGGCAGAATTAGGAAAGACACCTGTACTTCACCCCAAAACTCTTTGTGCAGCGCATACTGTAGGTAACAAGAGGTCAAAGAGAAAACAAAGACTTTCAAAAACCATCAAATATTCATTTCTGGTATTAAAGGCTGAACTGAATTTATGTATAAGGCCAAAGGTCAATGCTGTCTTGCCAATGGAGTCTTGTGGTCATCCCTTGCTTTTGAACACAGTCTTACAGTATGCTGTAAATGACTCTCAAAGGTTACACAAATGGTCACTTTTTTATTTTATTTTGTAAGAATCAGCTATATAGATTTAACGGGTCATGGGTCAAAGGTCAAGGTCACAAGTATTTTTATCTTAATTTGCTTGCAAATGGTATCTCATTAACACAATGTCAAAAGAATGGTTCAAATAATTTTCTTGACATTATGCAAATCTGTCCACCATGACACAGAAATTAGGATTTTGTAGGTCAAAGGTCAAAATTTAGGGTCACATTGCCTCTTATTGATCTTTTACCTCTTTACTAACTTTTTTTTTTTTTGGCTTTCTTTTTGATTTTGCCATAAACTTCACAAAAATGTCCACTCTGACCCATGGATGAACTGAATGAAGAGACAGAAGCTTCAAAATCATATTACGCTTGTGAATTTAATATCTCTGGAACATTTAAAGTGATTCCAATTAAAAATTGCCTGAAGGTCCAATTGGATTTGAGGATGACCTGATTTTACTTTGTAGTTAGAGGGATACACGACTAGGGGGTGGAGTATCTTAGTTATCTTTGCTTGTACCGTAAATTTCAGGCTATTGAACGCACCTGAATATTAGCTGCACCCACTAAATCTAAAAAAAAAATTGTGTACATCTCGGCCACACTTGTCTATAAGCCACAGGTGTCAAGAGAGCGGAGCTGATCGGGAGCGCGAGGGGAAGGACTTTGGCCAGAGCGCTGAGCGTTTTTTCTCTAAAAAGCTGGAGCGTCAGCTTATCTTTTGCCCCTTCCCGCTACAATTTCGCTCCGGTACCGCTCACACCATGCGTCTGAAGGGTTGAAATTTGAGTGGAAGGTGGAAGGAAAATTAGCGGAGCAGTGTGCATCCCCCCTGAGTGGACAAGCGGGTGCAAGAACAGCTCTGTGTGTGAGTGGGACATTTCATCGCTCCACTCCGCTCACATGCTCTGGCACTGTCCACTTTGTAACACGAGATATTTACACATATATGTTACACAGAAAGATTTTTTAACTCTATATTAAATCTGATGTGACGAGGCTAAATGAAAAAAAAAGCATTAAATTAGCCGCACCATTGTTTAAGCCACAGGGTTCAAAGTGTGGGAAAAAAGTAGCGGCTTGTAGTCAGAAATTACGATAAACGTTATGTCTTAACACAAAAAAAAAAAAAAAAACTTTGGAGATTTCTGACTAAGTTTGAATTTTTTGTTGTACTGAATGAAATGTGAACTGAGAGGGAGGTTATAGGTCTAATGTCTTATGTCACTGGATGCAATGTTCATACTGTGCTTGTGAACATAGATAGAAAAAAGAAACGCTTTGAAGCATCTTTGAGTCCTGCATAAATCAACACTTTGACTTAAGAATGAAAGCAGCTTGATTTGCTTGATTTCTTGTCCGTCATCAAGCAGATCTGTTTTGCAAAGATGCAAGTTGAAATGATGGTTCCCTGTCAAGAAATATCTGGGCATACTAGTGTCCTTTTAAGATTAAAGCTGTGTTGACACTAAACACGACTTTGAGACTGAAATTGCGTTGCCCACCCAAGTAGCGTCGCCTGTCCATAAATACCTCATTTTGGTTACCGTCGCCTTTGCCATCACCCAGTGACATCATGCCCGCTCGAGTTTCACAATCAACAATATCATATCATATAATAGGATGTATTAGGTGACGTTATTCCAACTGTATCCTTTTCACACACCTACCAACCACAAAACACCGCAGCTGATGGCCCTGCAGCAGCATTGTCTGTAAGTCCTCTGCTGTCTGTCTAGGCGGAACTAATGTACTCACAAACTAATGTTTCCCACGCGGACATAGATTGTCACTCTGTGAACCGCCACATGCGACATTGCCTGAAGAGTTCAAACTTTTCAACTTTGGTGACGAAGCGACGAGCAACGCGATCGCCCAGAGCACGTCTGTCGCATCGCGAGGGGTTAACCCTGCCCCATCGCTGCTGTACATTGACTTTACATGGAGAGTGGTCGCCGAGGTCGCAAAGTCACGTTTGGTGTGTAGGCGGCTTAAGAGGCAGTTGCCATGGAGGGGGTAAGTTGAGCTAAAGTAAGCTCTTTTAAATCACTTTCTATGAGAAAAACAGTTTGGAAATGTTATTTCAGTCATTCATTTCTCTCAATTAAATATCAGTTGATATTGTATTTTATATCATTGGAAAGCCTGATTAGTCACTTTTGCAATGGGATACAACTTGTAAGGATTGTACATTCATGGAAAGACAAGCATGGCTAAATGTGTGTGTAGCACAACCCCAGAAATGTGACAAAATCCCTTCTTCCTCTGAAAAAAAGTCTATGTTTCCTCAGTAAAGAAAGAGTGAGGAACTGGTCTCCCTGGGGTGGTTCAGATGCATGAACTGTGATACATAGCCCTTTGGTGCATCACAACGTAGTTCTAAATACAGGGGTTTTGTCGACAGGAAGTTAAACACTGCAAGAATCTTACTGTATCGTACTGTTGAGCTAACTTAGTTATTTGAGTAGTTTTAACCTATGTGGGTTCATTGTGAGGCTTTAGGCACCATGTACTACTGCACCCAGATATCTACCCCTGAAGGACAAAGCCCACAAGTTCTTTTACTGGCCCTCATATTTACTAGTGCTATGGCCCTCTAGCAACCCCACTTTAAAAAAAAAAACATGAAATAACCCTATAGGTATCAGCTGAATGCGGGACCACCTTTCTCCTCGGTTTCTTGATCAGTGTTCCCACAGTGAATGAGTTCTGTATGCATATTATCAAGTAGTTGCAAGAAGCAGGACATGGTAGAGGTGAAGTTGTGCCTTTTAGGAAAGCTCCAATGAGTTCTACCAATGTTTAAGTTTATGAAAGTGATTCCTTGCTTTTTTCTTTATTTGCTTGTTTTTTGTTATTGGCAGTCAAAACAGGCATCATATGTGCCACTGCTAAAGTCACTGTTCTGTCGTGATTATTATACTGTGTTCAAACATGAATGGCACTGGGACAGTAGGTAAGTAAAACTGCTATTTTGCCAATGGTGTATTGAAGAAGCACTACTGAATGATACAGAACAGAGTAAAATAGGCCGGACATTGATGTCTCTGCCCTACTTTCTCTTGAGCTTGTTAAAAGCAATTGTCTGGGCAATCTGTCAGCAGGCCAGTTGTGACTTCCCATGTGAGGCTGGAGACACACACACACACAAGAATAAGAATAAGCATCAGTGAAATGCTAGTTTGCCTGTCATATTTTTAGGGTCATGACACCTACAGCATCTGATTTATTCATGACTATATGTTTTATATCTTATTTGGCAGGTAAGCTTGCATGGCAATATATTGACAGACTTGACTCATGTTGGGTGTTGGTTGCCCCGCCTGGTAGTTTACCCTGCAGCTGATGAGAGGAAATCAGTGTTTTGCTGATAGAAGGATATGCAACCCTTTTGTCACCTCACAAAATAGTTTGAAACACAGGGACTTTGTCAAGTAAAAGTGAAACACTGCAGGGTCTTACTGTGGTGTCTAATCAAGCTAATGTTGTTTTTTTTTCCCCCTAAAAGTGAGGAAATTATAAAGCTTTCCATGGCACCATTTAATACTACGTATCACCTAGCATCTGTACCTGGCTATCTTCCCACAGGGGCAGAGCTGGCCTTCACTGACAAACATATCTACTAGTGTCATAAGTCTTGAGCAATCCAACTTGAAAAAAAAAATCCCATTCCTATCCCATTAACTCAGGCTACCCCGAACCAGGGCTTGAATGTCTGACGCAACAATGGTATAACGTCAAAGTGACAGGTCCAGACCCTCCCAGAGAAATGGCTGGGCCCCTGAACAGCACAAGGAATGGGCCCCCTCATTTTATGAGACTGGTTAAAATAAATGCATGCCCTTCACTGATAAGCTCCTCTCTGTCCTCCTGCTCTTTGGCAGTGTTGTTGTGGGATTACTTTCACTTGTTCTAGCTGCCTCTGCTGCTTCTTCATCCCTGGCTGCTTTAAAATCAGCCCAGCACTTCTGGCACAACAGTTAAGTTCATTGGGAGTGACCACAACTTTAACAATCCAAAATAAATAAATAAAGAAATAAATAAATAAAAACATTCAGACCATTTAAGTGGAGGGGGTGTTGCTTAAAGCTGTCTATCTCTTTTTAATAAACAGTAACTGGACAATTTACTTTATTGATTTATTATTTAATGTTGGGCATTTAAACTGAAATTGTGTTTTCGTTGTCATTACTCCAATATAGTGGACCATTTCATTGCTGACCTCCATGGTCCCCCCTCAGTGGCTGGGCCCAGAAATCTTTCACGATTACCCTCCCTTATGGTTGACCTTGAATAGGTCTGCAGCAATCCTACAGTGAGCCCACAGCTGATACTATGCCCCCAAGGTGTGAATTAGCCATTTATGGCAGCTAGTGATCCTTTTCACATGGGGAGAAGGACAGGTTCAGATGCTACAGATGTTGTTCTGGGTATTTAAGGATTCCATCATGCATAAGAGATATGTAAAACACACTTAAGGCATATAAAACTTGAGGTAGCATAGTATGACCTTTAGAACTTGTAACCTAACTGGCTTGTTGGGCTTATGGCTTATTCAACTGGGCCCATGCCAGAAATTCAGTACTGGTGCAGTCATGTAGGGCATTTTATGTTTAAAAGGCTTGCTTACCATTTGGTTGGTAGGTGATATTTAGGAGGCAACTCCTGGGACAGAGGCTTTACTTTCTGTCATGGACATATCCTAAAATAGTATAAATGTACAGTATGTTAACAGAAAACAGAAAAAGACTGATTAGGGCAAGGCTAGTCCAGAAGTTAACCCCATTACAATAAAATGTTAGAATGTAAAACTCACCATAAATGATGTAGACTTATGGATGAGAAATCCAAAAGCAGACAGGTCCACATAAAGTTGGCTTATAGCAGAGGTTTAGGATAATGACACCAGGTGAACCAGACCAGAGGGGCGGAGCTACATCAGGGACAGCTGAGGCTAATCAAACACAGGTGTAACTATTCAGGGCAGGGTAGCCCACCCCTCAAACTGAGATGATAAAAAAGAAGGGAAAAGGACTTCAACATGAAATAGTACAAAGTTTGAAAAGGGAAAAAGAAAAATAATAAAGAAACAAAACAAGACAATACAAGGTCAGTGGGTTTTGTAAATGGAATGATTATAGTGTGATGGTGGATGAAAAAAAAAAAAGCTGGTTATGATACAAGAATGATTCCACTTATTAACGCAGTGGAGTCTGCCATGGCTGTTCAGCCCAAGAGAATAAAATGCAGAAATTGTGGTGGGTCATGGCCCTGAGAATCTGCCCTTTGCTTCATGGAGAGTAAGATTTATAGGCAACTTATGGTCAGTTCAGGTCAGCGCAAAAGTATGGTGTCGCCTGTTATGGGCCCGAATAAATCTATTTAATTCTGGAAATGGAAATGGTACATCTTTGCTGAATTGAAAGGGCCTAACACACTTGGAGGAATAGATAATAAAAACTATTTTTCATCAAGGCAGCAAACTTCTTAAAATGTGCCTACTTAAATGGAAAAAAAAAACAACTTTGTCAGGGCAGGCTGAAAATGGACAAAAAAAAGGCCTAATCTGTTTTTCCAGTGTGGACAATGTATTTTGCAACTGATTCCCTATGACTATTTGTCAATGTGATTAATGGATGGGGTTGAAACTTTCATCTTGATTCATCTGAATTGAACCCACAAATATTATGAAATAAACATTTTGTATAAGTCTGAGGTACCGTTAACACCAGTTGTATTTTACTGTGTGTGTTGTGTTTTTGTACTCAGTTCAAATCCTATTTTTCAAGAGGCAACTGTCATGGTGAGTCAATCTTAATATGTATTTTACACACTGACATGTTAAGACTTAAATTGAATCTCATGAAAATATCACTTGAGAGGTTTTTAACCAGCTACAGCAGGGATGGGCAACTTCAACCACATTTACCAGGGCCACATTTAATGCCATCCACACCGTTAAAAGGCCTCACTCCAAAAGGTGGTTGGTGTATGGCGTGGAAGGGCTCGTGAAGGCACTGCAGGGAAGGAGCAAAAACACACAGGTAAGTCAATGGATAAAAAATTGAAAAGGTTACTCAAATGACTATTAAGACTTGAGACAACAAACCACATGGAGCTGCTGGAATTGTCTGGAGCTGGTGATGAGTCTGTGTGAGGCTTAATAAGAGTGCAGGTGATTGGCATTATGAGGCTCAAGTGCGAGGCTGCAGTGAATCTGTGTGCTGGAAACTGCACCCACTTTCACTGGAGCAGAGAGCAGAGGAGAAAAAAACAAACTCACAGGGCAGGAAGAGTCCAAAACTCTGCATTAAGAGAGAAGAGTATTGTCACAACCCATCTCCAGAATTGTTACTTTCACAGAAATGAAAAAAAAGAGCTGTCTACAACTTATTGAATTAATTTTGTACTGCCCAGAAAACTTTTTCTCTCTCTTTTTTTGTTTTGTACTTCAATCTGGTGTTATGTTCACAAGGTAAGGCAGCTCATTCATGGAGCACCATTCATATGTATTCCCCTTCAGAGCGCTTTATCAAGTCTTTGTTTTGTTTGTTTTGTTTGTTTTTCCTGCTGCTGTGTGAATCTGTCACATCCTCTCTGCCGTGAAACCAATCACATTGGTCATGTGTATACTGCATCTTGCATCCATGTTTCATTTATACTGCTGGGCATGTAGAGCCAGCATACAAAACCAAAGCAGGGCGTGGATGGAGGCCAACATATGATACATGCCCTTGGTCAAAAGCATGTTTTTTACTGACCTAAAGGTACGACTGCAAGAAATGAAAACCTGAACACCTTACAACTCTGTATATATTCTAAATTGTTATGTAAATATGTAAATGATGGGTAAACTGGCAGCTTTTCTCTCCTGCGTTTTATCTCTCATCTGTTAAACTAACACTATGTAGTTTTTCCGACCTAATATAATATTTCTAGAATCATTGTGATGGTACATCACCTTACAACAGGTTGCATGACACCTCTGTCATGGTCTGAGGGGGTCTGTATCACCTTCACTGGCACACTGTAACTTCGATGTGGATGGTAGGAACACTTCCACACTAAAAAACTACACATTTTTACTTCTTTGACTGCTTTACGGCATACGTCACTTACCCCTCGAGGCGAAAGCTAAACGTTGGGAAAAGGAGAATATAAAGCAGTTTTGAACTGTTAAAACAGATTTAATGAACAGAATTTAGTTTAAAGTAAATATGCACTTATTTTTCTAATTGAAATAGGGACCTCTGGCTCACACTCCTGCATAGTAGGTGGCGTTAATGCTCCTCTGACATTGGATGCCACCCACCATTAAACAACAGGAAGAAGAAGAAAGCTAAATGTAGTGTTGCTATCATGGCGGAAGCAGCGGAAAAACCAGAAGAAAATAAATGTTTTATCGGAGGAGACGAAAATAAAGAAAGCTGGAGAGTAACAAGCTAAGTGCCCGGACAGGGATAAACATTGGCCCGGTGTTCACTCGCTGGTGTGAGCTGAAAGACGAGGAGGGATGTCCGACCGATGCTGATTTAGCCCTGGTACTGCTTGGACTTGTAAGTACATGATGATTTATTCGAAAAGAAACGTGATCAGACTGTATCAGTCCACATGGTTTATTTGTCTCTCAGGACGTCCTGTCGGCTCGAGTCTCCTCCCTATGTATGTCAACAACGCATGTTGGTGTACGACAGTGCAGTTACACTCAACGACCATAGAGGCCCCTAGAGAGCTGAAAGCTGGAATCCTACTTAGTGCTGCTTCAAAGTTAACATAATATTTGAGGTGCAAAAGCAAAAAATGTGGTGAGTTCAAAACACATATTCTTCTAGATTTCATCTGCCAGCAAGTGCTCACTGTTATTTAGAGAGACAAATCAAAATGGCAGCTTTACTTAATTCTGCAAAGACTTCAGTGTCTGGTTCTCCCACTGCAATGCTCAAGAGTGAGACATAATCCATTAATCACCATATCATTAAGCCTTCTTAGCTGAGCTTTGACACCAAATCTAGATAACTACTCATCCTTACACCTAAATAGCATGCAAGGTCAATCTAATGAGTGCTCCTACAGGCCCAAGGAGATGGATAAGGAGTGGGGCTGTTAGTAACTGATTATTTAGCCTCTTTGATAAAAAAGAGCCTCCGGAAAGGAGTGCAGAGTGAATTGGGGAAGGACTGTCAGAGATGTTTAAATCCTCTTTAAGTCCTCTTCAAGACCACTGATGAAAGACTAATCAAGATAAATGCTTTGTACATCCAGACACATGGATACACAAATTCACAGATGTATGAAGACATCTTTCAAACCAACTTCAAGAGTAAAAGCAGCTCAAGTTTGAAAGATTAGAATAAGGTTTGGAGGGGAGACATGGGAGATAATGTATTTGGAATGATGGCATCACTGGGTCTTATAATTCCTCTCATATTAATCAACTATAATGATCCAACTCACTCAAAGTATCATGGAGATGTAATGAAAACATGCATTAAAGGTTACAGTTATATAACAGGCCGGCTTTCTGCATCTTATGTTCCAAGATGTTTGTGGAGCTGTTTTTCTCCCGAAACTATCATGGGAGAATCCTGATGAATATGAAAGCGAAATGCAAATTACTCTTGACATGTGTTGACATTTGGAGAGATTAAATCCTCTATTTTTATTCCGAGTCTGAATGTAGAGCGATGAAGTGCTGTCATTGTGCACATGGGCAATGGGTTTTCCTGAGGATTACACTGCATGTGTGTGGGCATGCATTCTGTTGTTTGTTTGTTTTACATGTTGACATAAACAGGCATTTAAAGATGAGTCAAGGGTGCAAAAAAAAGGAAACAGATGCAAGCTGAACCTTTATGTTTACCGATTTTTGGAGAGAAATGCACTTTTTTTATTTTGAGGTAATTTTGTCATAACAATCAGAATGATGAGCAGAACACACTTAAATAGGTGGAGGCTGTATAGCTATTACATCATAAACCGAAGGAGGTAAAAACAGAACATTTTAATGAGCATTTTTCTAGAGAAGTATAGAGCATTTCTCTGTGAACTGACAGTTTAGTGAAAGGTGTCATGTTATTCTGCTCCCCACGCCTCTTCCAACAACATTAAAAGTGAAGAAAATTGATTTTGCAGGACATGGGACTGTTACATAAAGGACAAGACTGGAGCCAAGTCTCATGTTAGAAAAGACTCAATTTGATATGTTCTGAATCTTTAGAATCAGTTTGCAGAACAGTCAGAACTGAGAGGTTGATGGTCACACTAGGATCCTCAGCAGAAAGACAGGGGGCATGGTGTTAGCAGTGACACTGTAGTGCTGGCAAAGACTAGAATATTAGGGGAAAAGAGATGTTTTTTTTGTTTTTTTTTGGTTAAAGACCCTTTTAAATGCTAAGATGACTCTGAGAAACAGCATTATTATAGTTTGTGTAAAGGAAGTTTAGGACATTTAAGTGAAAAAATACCAGATATTTACCTTTTTGAGAGAGATCTCTAGAAAGTTGAGGAACAGAATGATAGATGTCATTTTCTGAATACATGCACACTGTTACACTGTGAATGCAGGCCAATGGTGTTAAAAGCTTGTTGTTAAAGGCATCCTCAGCAGTGTAGTTCAGTTGAGTCTGTCACTCCTAAAGCGCCTTGTTTCACTTAAGATTAGAACTGCCTCAACATTTTCAGTTTTTATACAATGGAGGTCTGATCATTGCACAAAGATTCAGACTCATCTGTCTCTGCCAGATTTATCTCTTAACTGAAATGTTTGAAAAGACTGAAATTTGTCAGTGTACTAGAAGTAAGGATCGAGCGATACATCGGCCGGCCGATATATCGGGCCAATATTTGCGTTCTTGAATTGGCATCGGTCGATTCGCGCGTGGGTTCGCCGATGTATTTTTCCGCGGCATGATTTACAGACAGGCATCCATGGGTAGCTCTGTGTTGCCGGAAGACCCTGCAGCACATGCAGACGTGTTACCCCTCCCCCACTGCAAGAGTGGTGAAAGCAACATTGCCTTGGAGGCTCCTTCACAACAATGATAAGTTTTAAACTTTTAATTAGCCTCTAACAGTTAAACTTAGTTGAAATATTACCACCCACTTTGAAAGAGGACACATGAATGCCAAGTGCATGTAATATACGTGCTTGAAAATATAGTTAAGTTTGTGGGTCCGAAAAACGGGAATGCTGTTGAATGCTTCATCTTTAAAACTGCTTACCATTGTATTTAAGGAGCTGTTGATGTAGTTGTAGGCTAATATGTACAGCTGTTACGAACACCGGTTTAAGGATTAAGTAATGTCAACGTTGTCTGTTCAGTTCCATGGTGTTTGTAGGAGTTTAATTCAGCGAACATCGGGCTGAGGTTAAATGTGTGTCATGTGTGTGTGTGTGTGTATGTGTGTGTGTGCTGTCTCCCTCAGAGCGGAGTGGAGCAGCTGTGTCTGCTATCAAAGAGGTCTTTAGCGTGCACTAGACCAACTTTAATGAAGAGAGAAATGTTTTATATGTAGTACTAAATTGTGTCAGTGTTTCTTGAAAATGTTTTTAGGCACCATGACTGAAACTTGTGAGGATGAGGAATTTTAACCTGGCAGTGCAGATGGAACTGCCTAATTAAATGTTGGTAATCAGGCAGATCCATGTCGCCAAGTTGCAATTTACAATGATTTTAGCAGCCCATAGAGGCATGGCCCAAATCTTCAGAGCAAGAAGAAGTGGGAGCTACAAGTGAGATGACAGCTTAGGAATGGATTAAAAGTGCCTGTCAATTTTCCATGGAGAAGATAAAGCGTGTCAGAGGGTTGCTTTGACAAAGACTTTTACCCCTTTCTTTCTCTTTTTCAGATGGTCTTGGGCTGTAACTATGTGTACATGCTTCTTATCCTTGCATTTGCCCTTGCATCTCCCAGCGTTATTAGCACTCTTTTTTACATGCTTGCCTGTAAGTAATACATTGTAGCGGAGAGTACTGCTAAGGCACACAAAAGAGCTCAGACTATGTACAAGTAACTGATGTGTAAGACAAAAATGGCAAAAAATAAGAACAGCAGCATTGTCCTGAGTGCACCAATGTAACTGTCTTAAGCAGGGCATACACTGAGCGATTCCAAGCCAGTGGTGAGTCAGTTGAAAATGGCCGCCCAATGTGCACAATTATTGTGCTCATACAGTATGATCTGAAAGTATGAAACAACCCTACTGCTCAACTTGAAAGAGTAAAATCGGGACAAAATATATTGAAAGTCAGTTCGTCATATCAGTGATCACTGTTGTGATACGACTATAAAACACAGACAGACAAAAAAAAAAAAAAAAAAAAAAAAAAACACGCATGGAACCACACAAATGGCATCAACAGCCAACACAGTAAGCATGTAAATCATAAATCATGCTCCAGCGGCATCTGAAGGTCTGTGTTTCTTCCTGCTTGTTAATGGTACATCCTGATCTAATGAGAGGACAAATATTACACAGACCACATTGGGTTTTTCTGAGTCACTATAAAGCAAGTTGGAACATAATCAAAAAATATTTTACACAGAGGATTATTAAAAGATTTTTTTTTTTTTTTCTGCAAGTTTTAGTTGAATTTCCTTTTACAAGCATTAAATAATGAACCCCAAAAGAGAGAGAGAGTGAGAGAACATGAACTTAAATTTGTTAATACTGCACTAGCATCTTTATTCGGTTTATCCAGCAAAAATCACAGTTTTCAGATCACAGAAATTTAGATAGATAGATAGATAGAACGATAGATAAGGCAAAATTCAGGTATCCAGTGGCAATAGTATGTTTGGTTAATGCAAATAACCATGGTAATAAACAGTCCAGAGATGATGAGCCACTGCAACTGTTCAGGGTGTTGTACAGTCTGATGGCTGTGGAAACAAAGGATCTTCTGAAACTCTCAGTCCTGCAGTGCAGTGAGATGAGTCTCCCATTCTTGCTGCTTCTCTCTCCCTCCAGAATGTTGTGCAGGGAATGGTTACCATTGTCAAGGATGGTCTGCACCACGCTGCATGTACATCCCCCCACAACAGTCCCAAGTAAGTCAAAACTGCTGCCAATCACAGAAGCAGCCTTCTTCACCATCCTGTCCACCCCCTGGTGTTCCTATCAGTCATGTTGCCACCCCAGCAGACTGCAGCATAGAACAGAACACTGGCAGCCACTGGCTATGCAGCATTTCACTGCAAACATCAAAAGGCCCGAGCCTCCTGAGGAAGAGGAACTGGCTCTGCCCCTTCTGGTAAAAGATATCTGTGTTCTTAGACCAGTTCAGCTTTTTGTCAAGGTGCACACTTAAGTACTTATAGGTTTGCACCCCTTCAATGACCTCCCCTTTGTGACTGGTTGGATCAGGGACTTAGACTTCCTAAAGTCAATGACCATCTCCTTGGTCTTGGTGGTGTTCAGCAAGAGGCAGGTCTTAGTCCATCAGTCACTGAAGGCCCTTCCAGGTTTCTGTCCTCCTCTTCCTGCCCATCCTTGACACATGCCACAATAGTCGTGTCTGAGTACTTCTGAATGGGGCAGGACTTAGATCTGTTAATAAGAAATAAATAAAAATAAAATAAAACTTGCTCATAATAACTAAGTCAAGGGCCCAATCAAGGTGAGTTGCTGTGGGCATCAGATGTTGCATCATGGGCCAGGGAAGAGGTTTAATTTCAAGGAGCTGATTAACCAGGAGCAGTGATTAGCAGTATATGCCCACAGTCAGGAGACTTCATTATTCAATTAATTTGAGTAAAAATTCAGTCTATTTTGATTGTAACAATTAAAAGGACAAGTGAGAGGTTTTCACTTAGTCAGTCTTGAACTACTTCTCTTGCTGTAACAAACATTCATCCGACTATTCCTTTCGATGCAAAAAGCTCTGATTCACATGTCTGTTCTTCAGGACTTGAAATCTCATTTTGACTGACATCGGAGCTCTCCTCCTGCTGTATCCCGTCTTGTTTTTGTGATGAAAGAAAAGTGCACTTTGGCAGAGTCAGATGACACCGTTATCTCGAGTATGACACACCTGCAGTCTACTGAATCTTACACTTCAGGGACTTGTGACTTCAGTTCCTCCAGCTGAGATACTGTACATCCTGACTGTCTTTCATCTCTCTGTCTTTTGACATCTTACAAATGTAAATTTGCCATCTGTTTTCTCTTTAGTACTTTTATTGTGTCACATGTGGGTTTCAGCTGTGAAAGGGAAATATTTTACCTTGTGTGATTTTTTGCGAGAGGCATCAAAAGGGTTTTCAGTACGATACGTGCTTTCAGGTTGTGGCAATGCCTCTTGGTAGAGATTTGCATATTCTCACTTAAAATTTTATATTGCTTGTATTTTATTGAAAGTTTAAGTCTGGAGTAGAGCAAGGATTTTTTTTATATATACTTCACTTTCTTCAACACTCTATTTTGTCTCTAGGGAAAAGATGATGATGTATGTCAAGTTCAAAGCTTGCAGAATGTAAACATAAATGATTTGTAGGAGTGAATTTAGAAAGAACTTGGTAGTGATGTCTCACTATCATGAGCAAAGGTGCAGATACACCTGAGATTACTCACAGCAAATCTGCATAGACAAATTAACTCTATCAAAGTTAATAGAAAGACTTCTTACATTTTTATATGGGTCCATGCCACATATTGTTGTTTTAACTCTTTTTGGAGAGTTGGAACTTTGACTCTCATTAACTAGTTGTTGACTCTTTTAAAGTTAAAAGTTAAAAATTAAAACTTTGTAACACTTAACATTGTGACATTTGATCAACATTTCTATGTGTTGTTAGGAATGCACTGTCTCAGAGTATATTTAGAACTCCTTACGTGTTAACTCTATATTTAGACTGCAAAGTGTAAACATAGCTGTTTTTGTTTACTGTTAATTTTTTGGGGCAAAATTAGCTGAAATAAAGATATATTTGGTCCGAGCACATAACAAAAGAAGAAAAGACATTTTGCATTTTTCATGATGTGGGATGTGGCATCTGTTGTTGCTTTGCCAATACTAAGGTATGGGTAGAGTAATTAACAAGTGTCACCTACATGTTCAGAGTAAAAAGTTCAGTTAAAGATCCAACAATGACCACTGTCTATTTTATTTACTGAAAAATCATTTATACCTCCACCAAGGAGGTTATATTTTTGCTAGGGTCTGTCTGTTTGTTTGTCAGTTTGTCTGTTAGCCCGTTAGCAAGATTACACAAAAACTACTGGATGGATTTACATGAAAATTTTACCAGAGGTGTGGTTTGGTCCAAGGAAGAAGCCAATACATTTCGGTGCTGATCTGATCCGGATTGATGTCACAAAAAAACATTTAAGTTTTTAATGGCAAATCCCATTCATTTACGGCATTATGGGAATTGTAGTTCATTTGCAAAATGACGTCTAGTTTTTCAAGCCTATGTCACTACATTTCCCAGCTTCCCTTGCAATGCCAGGGAAGGAGTTCTCCACACCGCTCCGTCTGCTGTGTCACAGAACACCGAACAGCGAACAGCCAATCAGCACTGGAAGTTGTGCATGAGGTTCTGCTCACAGACACGGGGCAGAGGAGGGAAAGTTTTTCCAACAGAGAAAGCCCGGCGCTGTTCCTTGAACCTTGGTTTCTAAGATAAATTAAGGCAGCAGGCTCTCCTGAAATTGTAATAAACATTGCAGTCCTCCACAACTCACAAGTACTACTAACATTGCTGTGAGCCCATTAACATTATAGAAATATACGCGACAGCTCTGCTTGCTCGCAGTCCCGCCGGCTGTGCCTTTCAATCACTCGAAACAAGATTGCTGAGAGTGTCAATACAGAAATAGTCTGTCATAGCAGAAGTCTGTGTGTGTGTGAGTGTAAAAACCTAACCCCCAAATTCCATTTATTTATTTATGAGTGAAACTGAGCTGCTTGGTGGAGGTCTGTGCTCTCTGAGGGCTTTTCTATTTAAACTTGTTTTGACACCAACACTATTTCAGCTGACAGTAAATTTCAGGGATTTGACTCCATCCAGAGTATAATTAACTTCACTTGCTGAAATTTTGCAAACATTAAAATTTTTAGTCTTCTCAATTTGCAGACCAAGCATACAGTTTAACATGCAGATATACTGCATTTCATTTCATAAACATAAACATAAACATTTACTTTCTTTTGCTTATTTGTGCAGGTCTCTGCTGGCTCCCCAACAGGAAACAATCAATAAAGGTGATGGCTAAGACTTACAGGTGGGCTGGCAGAGGAAGTGAGCAGGACAATGCCAAAATACTTCAATCTTGAGTGAGTAAGTAAAAGTAATATATCGCTGTAACCAAAGAGAGAAAACAACTTTGAAACCCTCAATCCTTCTCCACTGACAGAGTGTGAAGCAGTCAAACTCACCGCCTGCACTGCATGATGTCAGTTTCTTTTATCCAGATGCCATGCAGCTAACACATATATTCACCTCCTGGGGATGTTTTGTATCCAGTGTCCTGCTTTTCTTGAGTCAGGTATGATTTATAAAAATGTGCTGTGGCTATGTGTAATAATCTGTACTGCTCTACACAGTGCTTGTAGTCTAGCATTCCCCACTTCTCATGTTTTTTGAGGATCTTTATTTTGAGGAGGCAATATCTACAGCTGGAGTGAAGAAGCAGCAGCACCTTAACACAGTTCGGGCACCAGGAGCCCCACGCACTGAGATGGGCAACTGAATAAGTCCACACAGCATTAGACACCATGGAGCAGAATATCCCTGCATTTACAACTTGATAATAGACACAAAATCCATAAAACTTTTAGAGACAAATAACAACAGGCATGTTGGATGAGCCTTACACCAACTACAATATGTGGTTGTTAGACTGATCACAGTAAAGGACATATGCACAATTTAGTAGATCTACGTCACTTTTGTTTTTTTTTCTGAAGTGTGAGCCCATTGGTTTAGGCTGGCAAGCCTAGTGCAGGGCATAGGCTATAAGAGTGAAAGCAGAGCTGTTGAAAACATGGCTTAGAACAGACCAGCTCTGACAATATCTCAGACAGAGAGTTTCCAGTAGATGAAAACTGTAAGGTTCTTTGAACATCAGCAATCATGGAATTCTCTTGCAGTCATTGAAATCACTGGTATGAACCTATGTTTAGGGAAAATAGGACTTTTCCAATGTCAAGAGCAAACTTTGGGTACAAAAACACGCCTCAGCTTTTGAGTCATTTTCTGACAAAATGTTTATGTTTTAATGTGAGACTTCAACGCTGAAGGAACAAAATGTAATATTTTGTTCAAACTGAGTTGGCACAGTTAGGTAAACAGAAAAAAACTGGCCAGGATACAGATTAAGTGAAAGTACATTTGATTACCATTTTCTCCAAGAAGCCCCCAACTTAAACCCTCCTGAGTTTAAAACTAATTTTGTGTGAGTTTCATTCACAAGTTCTCTGCTGTGCTGAGGGGACAGGACTTTCAGGTTCCTTACTCTTTAGCCTGATATTTTTCTACATAAATTTAAGCAGAACATCATAAACCTGAGCCTCAGACAGAAATGTGGTCAGCTCAAGTCTTTGCATATGCTGTGGAAATCTGGACAGCAGAAGAAGGTTGGGATTTTTGTATCCTCTGTAAATATTCCATTTAAAAATAGCCTCTCAGTGAAGCTCCTTACTGTCTCCTCACTGCTTTTCAGTGGTGAAACCCGTTCTGCAATATGCAGCTTCTCAGTATGCAGGGATACAGGTTGCAGCAGTGTAATGGTGGGGAGGAAACACATTTAAAATACCTGGTTTAAGTGAATTAAAGTAATAAATAAATAAATAGCATTTCATAAGTTTCAGATATAGACTAGCAAGCAGTGATTTATTCCATGTTCTGAAATATTTCAGATCTGGAGGCTTCCGTTAATCTTTCAATTTTATTCACTTAGGAGTTCCTTAGGAGAAACTGTGTTCACGGGTTTGAATTGAGGGAATCTAAATGGCACTTCTGCACCACAAAATAACCACTTTAAGAATGTAAAGTTCCCAGCATTTGATTCCTATTTCTGCACTTCAAATGTTATTGCTAATGCCACCTCTTTAATAAGGCCAATGCTGTCACCATGCAGGACACCACCACCTACTTCAGTTCAGTGGAGTCAAGTTCCTCTTTCCTCCACACCAAGGTGAAAGAAGCTGGGACTATTTTAAACATTACTTGATTTTATGCTGTCTTATTTTACTTTGGAGGCTAAAAGCATACACAAGTGGATTCATCATGTTATGGATGAAAGACCTCTACTGTAACCAATCCATAAACTATATACTTTATACTTTATGTATTTTTTAGCAGGTGTTAAGTCGTCAGGGCAGATGTGCTGAATCATGGCACTGATGATTTATAACCCTCAGGACTTGTTTTTATTCATGTGTCAGAGGAATAAAAAATGACTGTACAGCCAGAACTCCTCGCTAACAGCATATCCACCAGCCTCCTGAACAGATGTGTTAGTAGCTGCTAGAATGGTGCCGCATAACTCTCAAGGTTGGTCTTTCTTCCTGCTTTTGGATTGTCTGAGGGACACCAACCCTGAGGCAAAGGTTTCATGAACAAAAGAAATCATCTGTCTCTCTTGGATTTACAACAAGAGTCCTTACGGGGAAGGAGTTACAGAAGGGTGATGCCACAGGGAAGCGTATGCCATGTTGATGAAAATCATTGCCCTGCCAAAAAAAAAAAAAAAAAAAGAAAAAATGCTTCAAAGACATAAGAACTTTCTCGAGACAATAAAGGCTTCAAAGTCAGAAACACATCAGAAACAACAGTAGAAATTTACTACACCCAGAGCCACGTGAAAGGCTAGGGTAAATCCTGAATACACTACAGTTAAACTACATTTTCGTGCCTTTTTTTTTTTTGTGAGAAAGGACTAAAACACCTTTACTTCAAATCAGAATATGAACAAAAGGGGTTAAAGATGCTGCGTCATGTTTGTAATCCTCATATGGGTGATGTGAGAGGAGCTCACTTGGCTCTGTCATTTATTGGCATGAGGGGCTAAACACGATCTGGCCGCAGTTCAAGTAATAGACAAGCAAATGCAGAGACTTTAATCTATAGAAAGAGTGATTTAGCTCGATGTCTAAACTAGTGGCATTGAAATTAATGTCAAGTTAATGCATTTTGTCACAATAATTGCATTAACATACAGTACATACAGTATATACAGTATACTGAAAATAATTGACATAAAAGTCAAGGAGAAAATTGGGAGACAGGAGTGTAAAGCCAGAGATAAACTTCTTATTTGTCCTTGCGTTACAGTCTCTTAGGCCAAGAGTCTATCACTGCTCTTGAATATATACAGGCCTTTACACAATGTGTCACTGGTGGACACTACATGTTGTGAGAAAAGAAAAAACAAACATGGCATCTATTACACAAATTTATAGATTAGAACCAACAACACAAACTAGCTCTTGAGCAGAGGGTGTTTTCTCATATGCCTAATCGTGACTTTTTTTTTTTTTTTTTTTTTTTTTTTTGGCATTATTTCAGAATTTACAAATCAGAAAAATATATTTGAGCAAGCACAGCCAGAGAGATTCATCTAATGAAAACACAAGCATGGACCAAGTAAACAGTAAAATCAGCTAACACAGTCACTGGTTAAACAAATACACCAAACATAGTTTAAAAAAAATGTAAAGAATTTCTTTGACAGTATTAATCTGTTATATATAATAATAATAATAGACATGTAAGTGCAGTCTTACAGCATCCATTCTAGATGTTCATGATCAGGAAAGTGATTTAACAGTTGCTTTTTGAACTACATGGATCACGCCTGTCATGTGTGCTGCGGCTATACAACATGCACCACCTGAGTGGCCTTCATTCTGTATGACATGCACAGCCAACACCTTGAACTCACATAGAGGAGGCACAGCTATTGTACTGTGCCTGTGTCAGCATTGTCAGCAGGTAGAGTATCTACATCCAGCAGAGGCATGACTTAAAATATTAAGGAGGAATCAAAGATAAAGCTCATTTGTGAAATACTCATAATCATTTGAAAAATGTGAGAAAAGATACAGCAATGTGTTGAGGTAATCTTGGGAAACAAAAAAGGCAGAGACATCCCTTTTAGAGAAAGAGAAAATTAAACTGAGCCAAACACAATTACTTTACCACAATATAACTGCAGAGAGAAAAATGAAAATCCCAATGTTATTCTCTCAAGGTACTCTTTCATGAGCAGGGAGATCATTAAGGATTAAGTGAATTTAGAGTGAACAGCAAGTATTGTTGCTTGTGACTGAACACTCCCTCTTTGCTCTCTCTTTTGGCAATAACCAGGCAGCAGAGCTCTATGGTTCTGTTGTGCCAAATAAAGAAGACAATTAGCTGATCAAGATATGAAGCCAAAACCAAGGGAGAAACAAAATCCCCTGCAAAGAAATAATTAAAAACCTATTGGTAAGAGGCACAGAAACACTTATTTCACAGTGCAGAGAAAGATGACAAAGATGCTCCACAAACATTTGCTTCTTTGGGATGATGTTTCACTGTCAGCTGTGACATTATTGTGGATAAAGTGTGATCTAGTTGTTTTGTTTTGATTATTTTTTAATGATTTTGTCATGTTTACTTCCATCAGGGCTTATAAGAATATAGAAACCTTCATGTTAACTTTTTTTGGTGATTATGCAACATTGTTGTAATTTTCATGTTTTAATTGTTTGACATTTTCCAAACACCTGTTTTTTTTTTTAGTTTGTAGTCGATATCATACATTTTCATTAAATAATTTATTAAACAAGAGGCCATGGACAACTAAATATTATTCAGCCAGTCTCTTCACTGTTAACCCACTTTTCTTGCTTAAATCTCCCTGAATAGTTAAGCTCAGAATATTTTGAAAATCGAATAAGAGTTAGTAAAGAGATGTACGCAAACATGAAGAGAGGGACAGACATGAAAGGGATCCATGGGGAAAAGAAGCACAGCCAAAAAGACTAATATAGGAGATTGATGGACAGGTAAAGGTGCAGAGAGAGGAGACAGATCTAGTCAAACATTCAGCTGGTGTGTCCTTGTTAAGAAATACAGCAAATGAAGAATGCATTCAGCTGAGAATTTATTCACAGGTGTATTTATAATGAATGCTCACTGAAGAAATGACTTCCCATACATCCACACAGCCTGTATGAGTGTGTGCCAGTGTTTTCCCTCCATATGCAGTCTGTCTGGAGAAGAGAACTGCTCCTGTCTGGTGAGAGGATGTTTGTTTTGGCAGGTTTTTGGAGTTAAAGCACCTTTGGAGAGATTTGGATTCTCACTCTACACAATCTCCTCAGCTGTCTGAAGATATCTCAGGCACATACCATCATTTTACTGTGAGTGTGTGTGTATGTGTCTGTGTGTGTGTGCTTGCTATGTTTGTTTGCTACTCTCTGTGTGTTTTTGCTTGTTTAGGTTTTTGCTGTTTGGAGGAATTTCCCAGTGTGCTTGTGGTTTTGTGTACCTCTGTGTGTGAATCAGTGTAAGCAGGCATGGCATTATGGTGGCCATGCCTACTGAAGGGCTGCCTAAAAGGGAGGAAATAGGGGAAGGCTTTATGGGGCCCAGAGTCATGGAGGGGCTCATGTCGACAACAACATGGTCCATCCAAATCCAAATTTTAATTCTGATTAAATTTAGACAATGAATCTCTCATTTTACACCCCTGATATAGTCATATCAGTTATCCATCCATCCAAGCATCCATTATCTATACCTCTCATTTCTTTTGGGGTAGTGGGGTGCTGCAGCCTATCCCATCGGACATTTGGTTAGAAGAGGGTCCACCAGGACCAGTCACCAGCTGGTCACAAGGTCCCCTAGAGGTACAAACAACCATTCAGACAGTTGACCAAACCTAAGGGCATTTAAGAGTCACCAATTGACCCAACAAGCATGATTTTTTGGTTTGCAGGAGGCAGTCGGAGTGCCCTGAGGGAACCCACACAATCCCAGGGAGAACATGAAAAGTCCACACAGAAAGGTCCTGACCCACATGGGGTTCACATCAGTAAGCTTCTTGCTGTGAGGCACGGGCACTACCTGCTGTGCCACTGTGACACGCCATATCAGTTATTCCAGCAACAAAAATAAACATTTTATCCAATGTTACCTGTCTCAAAATGGAACCCCAGCCCAGTCTTAAAATGATCCTTTATATTTGTATTATTCAATTTAAATGTTACGGCAAGTATGTGGGAGTATAGCTCTGCCAATGTTGTGACAAATATCTCTCCATCAGCTCAAAAGCTTAATTTAGTCAGGCCCAGAAGGACAGCATTAGCCAGGAGGCTAGCACTAAAGCTACATATCCAACGTGCACACCATTTGTTATCAAGTAGCATCCAAGGAGAGCCCACTTACCAAGCTGGTCAAAGGCTCTGTCATGTCCATGGTTGGGCCTTGTTGGCCCACCCCAAAAGACAAGAGGGGATTTAATTGCCTATCCGTGCTCAAACTTTGATTGATTCCTGATTGGTCTCTGAATGCTATTCAACACCTGAAATGGAATTATTATCCAGAAAATATGTAAGGACATTGCATTGCTGTATGTGTAGTTTAGGCCATCATATCAGTTTATGATGCCAAGAATTGAAAAACAAATGAGGAAAGATGAGCGTGTGTGATACGTCACTCTGCTGGTGAGAAAAAGGATCCATCAGAAACAAGAAGAAAGGGAGAGCTGTGGATAAAGAAAAGGGTAAGACATGGTAAAGTTAAAACATTTATTCAAAGATTTACGATCACCATTCCTTCGGACTGACAGAAACTGCTTCTACTGAGAAAAGTAAAGTCTTAAGATGTGCATATGTGTATGAATAGTCAGACAATTAGATCATTCAGAGTTTTGTTCTGTATGTTGTGCTTTTGTCCTTCCATATTTGATTAACATTGCTTAAATATGTGTACCAAAATCAAACCAACGTCATTTCAATGCACTTATTTCTCAGGCTGAGCAGTTGAATTAGTGTGCTTTATTTTGTGAAAAATGCATATTAAACTTTTAATTGAAGAAAGGGCAAGTCAGTTTGCATTTGTTTGATCTTAATTTTTTTCTAGCCCCATTATTTAAAGATATTTAATATTTTTCATACCATACAGAGTGCCAGGACCTGGATTGCTTATGACAACTTTTTGGGTTTAAGCTTCCTTCACTCACCTTGATGTTTTCCCTTCCATGAGCACCGTTGGTTTGTGGTTCTGGTATAAAGGAAATAAACCATGTGTAGCACTTATTTGTTTCAAAAGACTCCTTAATTAGAGGCAACTAGTGAAAGTGGGGAGAGCTATTCTCACAGGTTGTGAGTCAGCCTTGGACAACAACCTCCAGGCTGAGAGTACAGCTACATAAGGCTACACTCACACTACAAACCCTAATGCTCAGATCTAAATTTGGTATCACTACAGACAATACTAATACATTACTTGAAACTGAAATGATAGCTTTACAGTCAGAGCCTGGATCCTCAAATGGGCTGGTTATATTTTGGAAATGACAGTTTGGCAACATTATATGTAAAAATTACATTTCATTTAAGGCAGGATGATATATTTTTGTCTGAAACACAACAAATGCAGACAGGCTAAAATCAGCAAAGAGATTAGAGGAATCACTGTCTTCAGTGATTTATACCAGGTGTCTCCAACCACCAGGCCGTGATTCATTTGATAATGGGTTGTAGAGATATAAAACAAAGACCTAAGGTTGTTTTATTCTAAAAGGATGACAACATTCTCACATATCCATCTGTGTATGACTGTGCAGACTCTCACCGCTGTGATGAACAAAAGAATAAGACCTGAGACACACTTGCTGTCAAACCTCATGCTTGTACACTCCACCCTCCCATGGAGGTAGGGCTTTAATATATTCAGCTCTGCATAATGTGTGTAACTAGAGGACACTTAAAGGATAAGTTCGGTTTCTACAGCTTTCACATAGTTTATAGAATGAAGTAGAACAATATACTCACCCAGAAGGCTTTCCTGATCCAAACAGTGCTTCGGGAGATATTTAGATCCAAAATCGAGCGGCGGACATCCGTATAATGGTAGCAGACGGGGCATGTATAGCGCCGCTCCTAAAACTGCATTAATCGTCCAAAAATTCATTAGTTTCACCAACATTTCATCATGGTCCGCTCACGCTACTCCTCCACGACAGTCCGGTGTCGCTCCACCTATTCGCAGACGTGCAGTGGTTTGTTGCTCTCTGGCCAGCTGTTCTTCTCTTTGCCTCCGCGTCCTCCTTTCGATGAGCTCCTCATCTGTATACTCTGGCTCGAAACTGTAAGGACACCCATCATATTCAAAGTTCTCATCCACAACATCTTCATCCGATAGATATTCGTCCATTTTACACAAAACTGGAAGAAGAAAGTTATTGTGTAGCCACCGCTCGCTGCTGAAACAATGAGCCGTACTGCGCATGCGCGCGCAACCGGCAAGAAGCTTTTCAGTTCAGAGGTCAGCATAGTCACAAAAACATGTGTTGAGCGACACCGGACTGTCGTGGAGGAGTAGCGCGAGCGGACCATGATGAAATGTTGGTGAAACTAATGAGTTTTTGGACGATTAATGCAGTTTTAGGAGCGGCGCTATACATGCCCCGTCTGCTACCATTATACGGATGTCCGCCGCTGGATTTTGGATCTAAATATCTCCCGAAGCACTGTTTGGATCAGGAAAGCCTTCTGGGTGAGTATATTGTTCTACTTCATTCTATAAACTATGTGAAAGCTGTAGAAACCGAACTTATCCTTTAATGGTGCATGAGAGTGCTCAACTTCCTGAAATGGGAAGAGACAACTCAGAGGTCACAAATAATAAAATACCCATCAATAGTCAAAAGAAACATCTGATCAGGTCAGACTTATGACCTATGGATGGAACATACGAGATAAACACTGTATGCACATCGTTTTTACAGCAATCACCCCTGCATTCGGAAGATGTTACAGTTTAATTAGCAACAATACTTACTCTTTGTTTTGGATTAGAAACAAGCCCATGTCTCCCTCTGATCCTGCTCCTGGTGAGTCATTTTATTTGCTTCCCCCTACGACTGTATCGCCTTAGCTACAATTAGGGCATGATTTAAAAAACAATGTTTTATATAATCCCCCAAAAAGTGGCTTACCTTGGGTTCTGGTAACCAAAGGCCAAGCTAAGGAAAAAATTGAAGTTTCCTTTTGAAGATTGCTGATATCATTCCTAGAGTCACAGAATTTAGATCTTGAATGCATTTACATATTTTGTCAAACACGTTTTCTTGCTGAAAGACAATAAAAGAGCCCCAAAGGCGTCTGTTTTTAATGCACTGGAAGAGCAACAAATGTTCAAGGACAGATTGTGATGCATAAGAACATAAAATGCACACTGAAAGATTTGTTCAACAACAGTGTTTCATTACGAAACTGAACCTTGAACCTGATCTTACTGCTTTAAAATGAGGGAGAGTAAACACAGCTGTAAATGTTGAGCACTGTCTCTGAAAACAAGACTTTTATGTCACAATGATGCACTGAATCATACAAACTTTTATATACCTATGCTCTTTAACAACCTCTTTTCCATTACATTTTAATTTGAACTGGCAGAAGAGACACTCATTTATTCACAGAATCAAACATGCACCTATTGAATTCTTCCTCAAAGCTGCACTAAAGAAGACAGTAATGGACATCAATAGGAGATTCTGTTTTTTTCTTTTTTTCTTTTATGTATGTGTTGTTATATGTTTTCTGCTGACTGCATCCATTCACCAAGATGTGAAGTCTGTGTGCAAGAAAACTGTATTTTTGCAAACAGAAGTCACAGCATGATGTATAGGAAAATAAACTCACATCTGTCCATGACACTTGATGAAGCCCAGACACCTGCAGGATAATTGTTGTTGCAAAGAGTTTTTCCTCCAAACAACATTCCTCACTCAGTTTAGTACTCTTAGTTTTGTTGAAAACTCAAAAAACTCATAAAACATGCTGGGCAGGGAGTCAAAATGTAGCACCTCATTTTCGTGAATAACATTTTTGCACTTGACGGTTATTCGAAGAAACAAACAATAAATGTTAATAAGATATAACGAATGTAGAGGAGTATTTGCTAAACTCATTGGTAATTCCCAACACAAATTAATCCACTTGATCTGTGCCTTATAAAAATTTATGGCAACTGTAGCTAAAGCGTACTTTACACTTTGTTTCCACCAGGTGGTCTGGTGTGGTTTAGTAAAGTTTGGTACAATTTGGAGTGGTAAACTGTAATCTAACGGTACGTTCACACCAGAAGTGACAAAATCGCCTGTCAGTTGAAAACACACAGCAGCACACAGGCAGGGGATACGATGTGAGCGACAGAAGGAGCGGGGCTTTCAAGCTGTGGTGCAGATGTGCTCTGGATGACCAAATACTGTCATTCTTGTTTACACGCTTATATATCTATATATATAAAGACTGCACTAAAATTACACAGGTAAACAGACATAAGCACAGGCTTGTGACCTTTTAAGAGTAGCCTACTTGATTGTAATGACTTTACCCCCCTTTTTATGGAACGTTCGCACAAAGCGGGAGGTTAGGTTAGAGAGTGTACATATGATGCACACAGTACTTCGGTTCCCTCTTTCACCATGGATCGCACTTGGGAAGCTGGAGACAGCAATAATAAGATTTTCCTCTGTTGTTTTCTCGTCCTCCCTCTCAAAATCCAGATCGGCCCGCAATTGGCTGTCACCTCGGTTGCGCCACTGCTCATTTGTATCGCGCCGCTCCACATCGCTCGTGTCGCTCGCATCACTCTACTCGTTGCCACCGTCGCCTCGATTGCCCCTCGACGCCGGCGATCTTTGAAAATGAATGGCAACTGGACGCAGGGGACGCTCAGATGGCTTCTGGTGTGAATGTACCGTAACTTGCATTTCCACCACCAGCTTTACCTTCACTTAAGAATTAGAGCTGGGAAGTGAGGGTCACATCACAGCCGCGTGACACAGTGCAGCGATCGGAAATACAGTGCAAATGTAAACATAGAGCAGCAATAAAGGACTTCCAGCACTCCAGTACTCTAAGGAACATTGTTTCATGCTGTCACATGATAATTGCAGTTTTTGTGACCAATCAACCGACTGCAGTGCTTTTAGCTCCACCTTTTAGGGTCAGTTTGGTATGCTTGGCACACATTCAGAGGGGTGACAAAAAGTGGGACATCACAGGTTGGTTATTTGGGTCCCTTTTCTCCTAATCCAAAAGTGAAAACACTAGTAGATGCGTGCCATACTGAGCCAAACTGAACTGGATTACTTTGTGGAAAAACAGCTTAATAAAGGTGTGAATCCGTCCCTCGTAAGACAGTTTGAGGTGAATTCACAGGTCGCAATTCAATTTACGGATGATTCATGGTGATAACAACAGACATATGTATATATATATATATATATATATATATATGTCCCTGGGTCGGGCAGGGCCATGTTCTTCCTGTGCATGTGTGGGTTCTCTCCGGGCAGCCTGGACCATGGTGCTTTTTAAAATACTGCAGTGAACACATGAAACAATCCAATTTTTTTTTTTTTTTTTTTTTTTTTTTTTTTTTTTATACTGAATCAGAAAAAATCAACCAAGCTGTCAGTGTGAATTGCCTAAATGCATAAGTTCTGGAAGTGTGGCCTTGGAAGGATGATGTGATGTAAACTCATGGTTGGTGTTTGAGTGCCTCTCAGGTAAACTGCTCCACATCAACAAGTTACCAAGGCCCTGTTTTGTCTCACAGAAAGAGCGAGTTGCCTCCACTGATTGCTTTATTGATTTGCTTGTTTGTGCTGTTGCATGGTGAGTAAGTAAAAGATTTGTACGTTAGTAAACAAGTGGTTGATTTCCATGAACAAGTGAGTTTGTGACTGATGAAGCAAGTGAGTGAGAGTGTGCATGAGTGAGAAAGAGCGTGAGTGAGATAAGCAGCTTCATCCTCTTCTCAACATCACTCTCTGCACCTGGAAATAAGATTTCTCTTTGATCTGTGTGGCACTCCTCGAGCTTCCATTCCCCGCTGCTTACTTTCTCCCAGAGGTAATTAGAGCACCCAGAGGCAGCACATCAGAGGACCTCAGACTGCTGTGTAATGGTGTATGTGCAATTCTGTGCACAGATGGGGACCTGGCTATGATGCCTTTTAGGTGCATCTGGAGAGTGACATGGTCATGCTTGCACTGACATCTGCTTATCTCATAAACAACATTAAAAATACACTGCATGTCAAGTTGAGAGTATAGATATCACCCCTGTGTTTCAGCACCAAACTGAGAAAGATCTGAGATTTGACGTTCATGCAGCGTCATCATCCTGTCAAACTTCTTTAAGTCCTCTGTGCAGTGGTGCCAGGAGCCAAACTGATCAAGAAAGCTTCACAACATCTGCCATCCACACCCCAGTCTTGCTCTGGGCACTTTAGAAATCTACAAAAACCTCAAACTTTGATCTTAGTAGATTGAGGGAGAAAATGTCCCATGACTGTATCACACCCTCAAATTATATCTGTCGTGTTCATCTGCTCTCCCCCAAAAAAGTTTGGAAACATTAATTCTGTTGATTATTTCTCCCCTTTAATAATACCAGTTGGTATAGTATTTTAAATTAGTGGAAAGCCTCGTTAGTTACCTTTACAATGAGGTACAGCTTGTAAGGATAGTGCATTTGTGGAATGAAAAAAACAGCTAAACATGGGGGTAGCTCCCAAAAAAAAAGAAGTGCCAAAATCCTCTGCAACTGGAAGCTGGTGTTCCTGTACACAGAAAGGCAGCACTATTTAGTTTCAGCCCAGGTGCCATTTCCAAACTTAGGACCAAGACATGTGAGACTGTCGAAGTCAAAGACAGACTGTAAAGTGGGTGTCCCAGGAAGACAACACCCTAAAGAAGCCTGGCTCCTCACCCTTGCTTAACTGAAAAACTGTAGAATTTCTTCCAGGGAAACTTTGTAGATTTTGGCACATTTTTGATGGGCGCTACCCACACGTTTAGCTGTGTTGCTCATTCCATGAAAGCAGGATCCTTTACAAATTATACCTTGTTGTAATGCGAAGGTCAGACTTCACAATTTTTTTTGTCAGTGCAATGGTCAGTATGTCAGACTAGGCGACCATGGAGCCATGAATTTGTGCAGTGACTTGCCCGGCGAGCATGAAAGACTACACGACTGAGACTGACTGCATGGAACTACTGATGTGATGACAGTGGAAGGAGGAGGGGCAACACTGAAGACTGCAAACAAACATACTGTATTTAGAGTACAGTGCGTTTGTTTGTATCTACAAACCTTATGGTAAATAATATGTTACTTTGCTGTTAAATGTAAGAAGTCACTCACCATGTTCCTCTGCTCTTTCTCTTCAACATTTCTTTGGTAGCTCCTCTTCAACACATCATAAGGGCAAGGATGTTCTATTTCAGAGCTTTGCAAACATTTCATCTGTCTCATACTTCTCAAGATGCTCTCAAGGCACAAACCTTGATTTGTTTACATCCGTGAATATTGCAAACGCAGAGCTCTCATTGGTCAGTGTTTCTGACATGGAGGGGCAGATCATATGAGGCAGGACAAAAATCAAACTATTAGACCTGCTAGACTTTCTGTTGTGGAGTTGTAAGGCATCCCAGACTGACCTGTTGTCGTTGGTCATTTTGGTATACTGAGATGTAACAACGAAGTTTCATGGCTGATGGGTCCCAAAACTCTATGATTGTTGGGTCGGGCTATAATCATGCATAAATCAGCTTGTCTGACCCCAGCATAAGGGTGACTAATCAGGCTTTCCAATAATGTGAAATACAGCACCACTCAGTGTTATGAAAGGGGAGAAATGATTGACCAAAATAATGTTTCTCAATGGTCACTACAGCATTCACAGAGTCTGGATGATTTCAAGCAATGTATACCTGAAGATGAAGATTTTTGCTCTTTAATGTGCAAAGTATCACACACAATAACTACACAAATAAGTAAATAACTAAACACAAATAAATAAACAAGTAAATCTCCAAACACTCTTGTGAACTGGGTGAAATAAATCCTTTACAGGTTTCTATCTCCCCATTTTAGTAAGAAAAAGACGATTTAAGATAAACATTGAAAAACAAATGGTTTTCCATGTTAAATTTTGCTTGCAGGGAAAACTTGACATTCTCCCGCTGAGCTTTTAATCATCTCATAACTGTAGTTTTCCAAAAATAACCAATATGATTCATGAGAGCATTTTGCAGATCTTCAGAAAGCAGTTCTCTCTCTTTATGGTGAATGTATAATGGAAGACTTAGACAGGATTTAGCATCAATGAATCTGTTCATTTTGGATTAAGAGCTGACTTCAATGTTTTTTTTTTCTTTTACATTGACATTTTCTGTTCCAGCCATCCAATAAGCGTAACACATCAGTGTTTTGTGTCAGCTAACCTTGGCTGTGCTCTCAGGCAAAGCATTGTGTGATGGCATTCAACAGTCTCTAAAGACATTCAGTCTCAAGTTCATAACTGAGATTATCGCACAGGTGATTGAGTTCAGGTTGTTCTTTGACTCTGCAATTTAATTTGTGACAACTTTGAATTCAGGTTTGTCCCCCCTTCTCATTCTGACTCGAGGTTATAAAGTTTTAAAATTGTACATCATCTTCGGTGTTCTTTGTTGTTGTGCTTGTTTGCAGGGATTTTATCTCTTGGCATCTAAACAGTAAAAAGAGGACAAGGTCAACTTGTTGCTCCCGCTTTTCTTTAAACATTCGCCAAATAACTTAGATATTGATAAATGTGGCATTATGGTTGAAGTTCTTCTAGTGAATTAGGCTAGGAAAGTGAAGGTTTTATTGTACTTTTCTAGTCTCTTCTAACTACTTATGTGATCAAGCCTTCAAGTTCCCGGGTACAACTCTGTTTCACCATTAGAAAACAAAAGTATTCTCAAATAGGTATAAACTCTAAACTTAAGGACATATTTGAGTTCATTTGTGGTGAAAATCTTGCTCCTTGATTATTTGGAAGCATGTGTTCATGTGAGAGAAGCTCCATCTCCTGGGACCCCACTGAAATAATATGAATGGGATGTTTATGGTGGAATTTAGGCACACCCCCAGAGGGGTGGGGGGACTCCGTGCTGAATGTTGGCTGGTAACTGGCTGGAAGCCAGCTGGCATTTGGCTGGGTGGAGAGAATTGTAGCGGCTGCATCTGTATGTTACAGTGCTCTGAGAGAATTTGACAAAACTCAATGCATATGGGTCATGTAGGTTGAAATTCAGCTCTTACTTGTGAGCATAAATCACGTTTGGATTTTCACTGTTGAACTGAATGGTGCTTCAGCTTGACACAAATTTCCGGTATCAAAATATTCGGAATCAAATGTGAGTTCAACCTGCGTATAATAAATAAAGGCACAGTGAGCTATGAGGATTTTAATGCAATTAAGGTACAGGACTTCCCTTGCTCTGACTAAAATGTCTTTGTTAAGATCATTCAGCCTTAAGAAATTGGAGTAAAAAGTCATGCCTTGCAGCAAGACAAATTATTTTCACATTTAAAGCTAAAAAGAGATCTGCATGGGAATGTGGGCAGAGGGCAAAGAAAGGGCATTTAGATCAGCATGACAGCAATTAAGACCCTGCACAATGGGAGCTACGAAGTTTAGTAAGCCTTATAGCGTAGGAATACATACTCGGTGCCAAAGCAGATCAAATGTATCCATAGAACGCCCATGAAGAGTGCAGGTGATGTGTGAGATTTACCTTCACTTCAGAGGGTGTGGAGGTCGTTCTTTTCAAAAAGCCAGTTCGTAATGATCAGATCCTTTGTGTGTCTACAGGAGACGATGGAGAGAGGAGGGCAGGCTTTGGTATGAATCATGCAGTCAGACAGAGACAGATGATGGTACAGAATTGCTGAAGTGAAAATATGACTGACCACATTTTAGAAATACATTGAAATACAGATTGTGATCTGTTGTTTGCAATTTGTAAATTGACTTGAGGTCATACCACTTTTCTAGTCCTTCTGTCTTAAAGTGCTTTTAACACTACAGGTCACACCTACCACACCCATTCGCTCTTACATGCACTTTCTGTTTGTTCTGAGTTTTCTTTTATATATATATATATATGTATATATATATATATATATATATATATATACATATATATATAAGTAATCCAACAGTATCAGCTAACACAGCCATGTCCTGTCATTCCTATTTTCACACCACTGATTCAGCATTCAGAGCAACTTGGGTTTAACTGTCTGCCCAAAGATCACAGACTTGGCTAGAGCCCTCCAAAGCCCTATAAATGGACCTCAGATTGATTCCAGAGCAACAAAGGGGGCCACACAAGTAAGCATTTTTGCCAGTGTACTAGGTATTTAGTCATTGGCTCTGACATATTGTTCCTCTTGTCTGTTATTCTGTACTTAATGTATCATTGTTTATAGACTGCTTGCCCTTTAGGTAAATGGTCTGATTCTGATTCCCAGGGCCCCAAACAACATCAAGAATTTGAAAAAGAGGAGGATCACATTTTCAAACAGGCAACAATGAAACAAAATGCGTACAATTTCTGCATCGACAAGTTACGTTGAGTATTTCTTGGCTGGAATTAAGAATGGAATATTTCTTTGCTTTCTATCCGTGGGCCTCTACATGACTCTGCGCCCCAGAAAGCTTTTCCCTTTATCCCTCCTTATTGGCAACCTTGCCAAGGACACATCAACATGTCACATGACAGTGAGAGCTACTGCTCGATGTGTGTCACAGAGTTCACCAAATATGGATAAAAGAAAAGAAAATCTGAGGGACCAATTTCTGATTTTTACATATTATAGCGTGCAGTATCTGGGTGTTTAAAATGTCTGGCATTAGACTCCATCATGCATTTAAAAGGGGTAGAGAGGTCAACAGCAGGATGGGGTTCTAGACACTTGTGGTGATGATGGAGAGATACAGGATGAGATGATGGGTAGACATCTGAGGAGCAAGACCTGGAAACTAATGAGATGGGTTGGAGGTGGCTGGGGTGGCAAAACAGTTATGTATTACTGAGGCTGATAAAAGAACTTTATGAAAATTCTGATTGCTGCAGAGGGATGATTAGTCAAACACACAGTAGCTATGACAAAATCTGGTTTTGTTTCCTAATATAGTGAATGCCTATAATCAGCTGATCAACAGTGCATGAGAGATATGAACAAGTGATGACTTAATGAATGAATGGATAAACAAATGGAAAAATGAATATTTCTGCTTGAAGGTCTGCTGCTTCATTCCAATCAGAATAGAGAGAACATAATGTGTGTGATAACCTGTCTGTTTGATGAGTTTGGATGACTACTTCTGCAGTGACATGGTGATTGATATGTATTTGGTAAATATATTCCATCAAAATGTCACCATGTACTCAAGAGGGTAGTGAGGCCAGCAGCAGGATTACATATCAGCCAAAATAAATGTTGGGTGAAAATGCTCCAGTGATGCACATTGTAGCATTTTGGCTGAGATAGTGTAAATAAAATCTCTTGTACTTGGAGTCAGTGTTTTTTTTTCTGCGAAAGGATTGATTTTAAGAAGTTAACATCACAGGAAGGTCATTTCCAATACAAAAGTCAAACACAGCAGAGTTTGGTAATATAGATAAGGAAAGAAAGAGGGTATTCAGAGGAGAAATATAGAGGCAAAAAAAAAAAAAGAAGGCAGATGTAGGCGTAGGTGACATGGAGCAAGAGGAAGGGAGGATTTGTCAGTCTTGTCTCTTAATTGGCCCGAGGTGTACTGAGAACAAAAGACAAACTCAGCCAGGCGTGAAGTGAAAGATAACTGCACATTGCACAAACATACCTCCCAGTACACACACATAAGGAAGTGTGTTGCCTCTGTTTGTACTCTTTTCAAAGATACATCACCTTTGGGATCTTATTTTCAGTTCCAGCATTAATACCACCAAAACACAGAACTGAAACACCATCAGTGGCATCCACCCATTATCTATACTATTTTTTTCTGTCAGACTTCAGGCAAGAGTCCGAACAGGGTACTAGCTGATCACAGGGTTGATAAGCAAAAAAGGCAACCATTTACACCAGTTGGGTCACCAACGAACCTCATGAGCATGTTTTTGGCCTGTAAGAGAAAATCAGAGTACCTAGAGAAAGCCTGTACATGCATTGGGAGAGCAGGCAAACTTCACACAGAAAGGCCATAACTGACTAAGGGAGTCATGCATCCTTATGAGGCAAGAACTCTAACCCGCTGTACCATAGTGCAGCCCTAGAATTAAAATTATTAAGACATAAATATAAATTGATAGATTAATAGATAAATATATAGACTGCCAGACAGCCTGGCCATTAGGATTTTTTAAAGAGATAAAGACAACAATCATAACCAGCTGTCAATAGAACTTTTAATATAAAATGAATGACTTATTTTTAAAATAATGATCAGTTGAGCTGTGTTTCTTTGCAACCACTGTGTTTGTATTTGTGTAAAGGTTTAAAAAACAAAGAAGAAAAAAAAAAGAAGAAGAGAACTCTTGTGACCACATCTGGAAAACCAGAGAACAAGATGAGAAAAACAACATGTTCCTATCTTCTCCATTTAAGCCAAAACTGTTTTTAACCCCTTTGACCTTCACATAAAAACCCGCTCTTAAGATTTTCTGAGTTTATGGTCCTTCACACCCACAGGCCAACTGAGAATACCAGCCAGAGCTGCCAAAATCATCCTCTCTTAGGTTTAAGAACAGTTAGTTCTTACCATCTGTAGAGATTTTTTAAGGGCAGAGGTGCATCCAATCGCACCAGCAGCTGTGCTACAGTTTTGTGTTTTTATGCCTCACGCACAGAGAGAATGAATGCTGATGGATTTTATTTTGATATTTTTATCAAATGTCAAAGTAATGTCAAGTTTCCAGTTTTGTTTTGAACAAAGTGAATAAATAAGGTGAAATGTTTTTCCAAAGCAAGATCCTTTATTAAAAAGAAATACTTAATTGATAGAAAATCTTCTTCAATTCTTTCAAACTGCTAAAATAACAAGCTGACAACTTTGCTTCTGTACAGGTTCATCATGAACACAGCAGAACAAAAGGGAAACAAAGAATTGATGCATGGAGCTTTTTTTCTTGCCCCCACAATTACTTAATGGGTCGTATTGTTACTTTGTGATGTTAGTATATTATATCAAGTAATGATGCAACGGTTGTTCTTTTTATTTTTATTTACCACCAACATTTGACTATGCTCTTTCAAACTAAAAATGTGCAATTTTGATTTTTACTTCAGCCAAACATTGCTCATGTTCTGATTAGAACTATTAACTTAACTGATGATTTTGTTTTAATGTGATGCCTGGTAACCACAGTTCGTATGTCAATTAGACTTTGCTTTAATGTTTAATGGTAGGTGTGGAGGAGGAATAAGAATAAGCTCTCGTTGTTTTCCTTTTGTACAATAAGTAATTTCATGATTCAGTAGGCTTCAAAATCAGATGAGATAACTTACTGTACAAGGCACTCTCATTGTGTGCATGTAGTATGCGTCCTCTGTGGTCGGATCAGCAGTATTTACCCGAAACAGCAGAGCTATTTTCTGATTGGCTGATATGTATCTGCATAATATTTTTTGATTGGCTGATGGATAGTTGATCTTATTGACTGGGTTATGTGAAGCTCCGGTTCAGCTCTATGATGATCAGAGCTTCTTGCTACACATTCCAATGCATATACAGTGGCGTAATAACATCAACTGGTTTTGTATTTTATATTGTTGAAAAGCCTGATTAGTCACCTGTGCAATGTGGTACCACTTTCAAGGATTGTGCATCCTTGCAAAAAAAAAAATGATTGTGCATTCATAGAATGAGCAACACAGCTAAATGTGTGGCTAGCACCCAAAATAAATGTGCCAATAGTTCTCAGTGAGGCAAGGATAAAGAACCAGTTTTCTTGGGGTGTTCTCTTCCTGGATGCCCACCTCACAGTCTGCATTTGACTTCACATGTCTTATGGACTCGGTCCCAGGTTTGGAAATGGCACCAGGGCTGCAATCAAATAATGCTTTCACTCTACGTACTTGGATACCAGCTTCCAGTTGCAGGGGATTTTGGCATTGGGGCCACACTTTCACCAGTGTTGTCATTCCACAAATGCACGATCCTTAGAAGTTGTACTTTGTTGTAAAGCTGACTATTCAGACTTTCCAACAGCATACAATACAATATCAATTGTTATAATAATAGAGTAGAAATAATCATCTTGAATAATGTCTGCAAGCCTTTTTTTGTTTTTTTTGAAGAATCTTGATTTGATGTTCTGCATGAGGTCCATTATGAACACAAACCTGTCTGATCCTGTGGGTTTATCTACGGATTTTGATGAATAACGTTTTCCTTTTCAAGCTAATGTGGAGGTGTCCAAATTCTTTCATCATACCTTATACCGTGGGAACTCTTCACAGAAATATGACTTCACTCCGAGCATCAACATACAGGGTGTCTTTCAGTGTCCTGTGTGTTGTGTTGTCTGTGGAACAATAAAATAAGAGGAAGTAAATCATCCTGCTGACATCTGACCCAAACATTCAAATCTGCCCCATAAATGCCAGCCAGTCAGTGTACATTCCTTTAAAGGGGATAAAAATGACACTCTAATTGATTTAATTTTATGCTATGCCCGAAAACACTCACGCACAATTAAGGCACAATATCACTCCTCGTTACATCATGCACCTAGTTTTGTGCCAGTGATCTGTGTAATCACAACAGCAAAGTACAGACTTACACCCCAGACCACGATATGTCACATGTTGGACAACCCGCTAAATGTTTCCAAATTGAACAATGTTCTTTGCTTTTATTCTCAGTAGATGTAAGATCCAGATGATTTATTAAGGGGGAAAAAAAGTTGGAAAGTGCTGCCAATCCCTGCTAATTCTGTTTCACCCTGATCCCTGCATACTTTGAGCAGTGATACTGCCATTTACATTAATTTACACTGAACAGGAGCAGAATTTCAACGGTGTCAGGTTCTGTTTAGGGCATGATTGTAGCTGCTGCACTTGCAGTCACGATGGTTCATGTCTCAAGTTCAAATATTGGTTTAGTAGTTGCAAGCCAAAACAAACTTCACACCAGTTTTTATGTGTTTTTTGGGTGTTACAGTAGTGGTAAAGAATGTCCCTCTAAACAATAAATATATAGTTTAATTGGGCTTACAAATTGGGATGAAACTCTGTTCCTAAGATTAGACCTAGGGTTAATGTTTGGTTTTACTTGGGAGTATGTTAAACATGTTGTTACCATTTTGCTTTGACATTAGAAAGAGTAGGAGGTCTCTGCAACATAAAGCCATTTTTTTTGTGCGTGTGTGTCTACACGCATGAACATGTGTTTCTGTCATTGTGCTTCACAAACAAAGCTCTGTCCTGCAGTGTGATTCTGATCATGTTCAGCCTACTGCCCGAAGCATGGATCACAATTCTGTCTGTCTGTGTCACACAGCAGATTCATCTTCTCACCCCCTGGTCTGAGCTCAGTCAGAAGCAAGCACACTGAAGCTGACAGCTAGGCCGGCCTCCATGTCTTGAAAGTTATACATCATAGTGAGAGGTGGAGAATGCAGTGATAACAAGCACAGGAAAAGGAAGGTAATATGTGTGGCTGGGGTGTGTAAATCAATCACCAGCAAGTTTATATATTGTTAACCAAATATTTTCATAATGACAACAGAGAGGGAGAGGATAGGAGAGGGTATTATTATAATGCAGACTACAGACAACTCTATATTTCATAACTTTTCCCAAGTGATTGCACAAAGAAAGAAACACACAAGGAAATATGCTTTATCATCAACAAGTGTTGTTAATGTGTGTGGGTACACATTTGGACTCTCTCTTAATTCATGAATTAAATATGAGATGCATAATTAAAGGACATATTTTCCCATTCCAATTATAAAACTAAAAAGTGTGGGTTAACTATCAAAAGATGGCTGCTTTGTATAGATATAAACAGATCAGAGCCTGTTAAAGATAAAAACACAACCTTTGGCTTACACATCAACAGACTAGGGCTGTCACTTTTTTAGCATACATGCTAATTACAGAAGTGACTGCTTAAACAGAGATTAGCATCGATGCTAACAGCTTCAGTAGCAGTTTTACCAGATCTGGAGCTCATTTCTTTATCAAATGAAGAACAAATAACAACACCATAAAGTTCTCTATTGAAAGTATATTTTCATTCCACTTCAAACATGTTTTGCTGTGAGTTTTTATTTTCTTTTTTTAATGAAGTGGTTAACATTCTGTCCTTTACACTGTGGCACTAGCCTACGACAATATCTGATTGGCTTATTATTAATTTGATTAACAGATCAGGTTTGCTTTTGAAAGGTTTTACCCATTCCCAAACACTTTCTATTAGCTCTTTCCCAGATGGACTGGTGTAATTGAACAGTACATCTGGTGTGTCAGGTGAACAGCTCAGTTACTTTGTTCTGATTCAGTTGAATCACACTAAAAATCTGTTCACTTCCACTGGGTTGTTGAATGTTCACAAGGTAGTGTTTTGAAAAGGGCAGAGTCTAGGACGAGTCGCACAACTGGCTGTCTTTAGCATTATGTCACAGCCAGTGCTGCGTTGACTGCAAGTTGCACTTTGCATTATGGGAAGGAAGCCAGGAGGCAACGCTGCCCACAAAACAATGATATAATATAAATGTGGTTAAATAGAGAGCATCTTTAAGAAGGACAAATTCTCCTGCTTGAACGAGCTGGTCTAAATTCTGGGTTTGAACCAATACATTTTGTCGAGTCCTGTGATGATCTGCTGTAAAAAAGGTGAGTAATTTTGACCTTTTGATATTCTTATGATATGTTATGCCGGTGCATAGAGCGTGACTCTATGTGATCCAAAATATTATGATAAGTACTTTCTTATCTGCCGGATTTCCTGGTAGCTATAATGCCATTTTTATTGATACTACTACCGTTAATCCTACTATTGCAGTGAGATGAGTTCACTCATCACTGCATGGTATCAGAAATACACCAAAAAAATCCTTTTGAATATTTTCTGTCAGAGCTTGGTAAAGTTGCTGAGCCAAAATATAAACTGATTGCAATGTTCATATAGACATTCAAACAAACCATGCCAAGCACTGAACACTCATGAGTATCAGAACAACTCTCACAAACACTCTAGGTGCAAAAAGACTGATGTGTTTTACATTGTTGCAACTTTTGTTTTTCACACGGAATATTCACATAGTTCACATCCGCAGGACAGACTTCAGCTATATCAATTCCCATCCCTTGGCATTTAGCCAGATTGAAATTGTCCAACTGAGGACATCTCTAATATGGATGATCAAATCAAGAGTTAGATAAATGAAAACAAAGACAAAACCAGACATGAAAGACTTATGAGAATAATCAAATGGATTTTTTTGGTGTATTTCTGTCTGTGTGTTGCAATATTAAAAGAATCTGCAGGACTTGAGAAAAGGGAAATGAGACTTGACTGGAAGAAGGTCTGAGGGAGAAAATTAGCTGTCTGTTGACAGGAAAAAGAAATAAAAAGCAATGAAAGAGGATTCAGAGCGTGACGCACATTCAGGCCAATTGACAAATGGGTAAAAACATGCACACACATAAACACAGAGGACACAAAGCCATTATCCCCCCCACCTGATGCTCACACAAACTGGTGGCAAAATGCTCTATTTCCTCTCCAAATTAAAGTGTCACTTAATATTAATGTGGATTTGAAGACTGTCACACATAACACGCTGACACACAAACACAAACACATCTACAGACACAAAGATAGAACTGAGGAGCTCGGTCCATTACTCACAGCTGATGGAGTCATGCACAGAGGTCACTACAGAGTCAGAGCCTGTGTCACATCTCATCTTGTCTCACTTCAAGGTTAGTTTTGAATGAGGGTGCTACAAGGACTGAGATAGGATGCGGTATACTTTTCTGCATGTTTCATTAGGTTTATGTGAAAAGGATTTGTGGACAAATGAACCTTTCCCCAGGATTATATAATGTTTGCCTTAAGGTTGTGTTACCTTTGAATTCCTGTGTGCATGCTTTTGTAAAACATGCATGTGCGTGTACAGATACTAGTCTGTTTTGTCTCCTGTATCTTCTTGGTGTCAATAGGAATGCAAAGAAAGGGAGTGGGAGCATGATCTTTTTGTGTCCCTGTCTTTAACAGATGGGGACATCAATCCTGGCAGTTGCTGAAAATGTGCAGCTTATCATAAACACTAAGGGTCCTATCATTGTCTTTTTTTTTAAATGCACTTTATAACTTACTTGAGTTACAGTATGTGCATACATATGTACAGTATGTACATATGTATGTTTAACCCTTTTTAATGTTCCCTCTGCCATATTTTATTCAGTGTCTTGTGTGTGATTTTTGAGTATACTTGAATATTAACAATGAGGGAAATTAATGATCGAGCTGAATGTCAGACCGAACAATAATAATCACATTGTAAATAGCTACAAATGCAGCCACTTCAATTTACACCTCCCAGCCAAATGCCAGTCGAGTTCCATCCAGTTACCAGCCAAATTCCAGCCACCGAGAGTGTAAAAAAAGGTTTATTTTTGGGTTGTTTTTGAGCTGAATTTCTGTACATTGTGGTATTTTCTACTAAGCAAAATGTTCATTCATATATTCTTTGAAATGTAAGTGGTAAGGCTTACATGTTTATTACATAATTGCGTAGGATCTAATTACAACCATTAGAGTGGGCAGGTCCAAACACTTTCCTGTCGTGGACCAATCAAAACTCTGTCAAGGATGCTGTGGAAAGTTCAAGTGGCTCCAACTGTAAATGCCAGCTGGCTTGTGCACACTTGTTTTAAAGGGAATGAGAGGTGACAGTAGTCACCTGTGGATTACTGTGGTATTATGCTCAACCAACAACTGCAAGGTTATGGGTTCAAGCCCTGTAACATGAGCATGTGGCCTGTGGTGTAAAAGCACTTTGAGCAGTCTGCAAGATCACAAAAGCGCTGTATAAGCTTAAGTTCATTTAAGATAGGTTTGATCTGTTATCCCCAATGCACACCTATGAAAAATTAAGGCACATAATCCATCCTCCTTGCATCAAGCACCAGGCTTCGCACAAAGACGTTGGGTCGTCGAAGTAGCAAAATATAGGCAGACAAATTCCACAGACATGACTGCAAACAATGCGCTTCACACCATCAAATAGGACCATAAAGCAGAAGAAACCAGACCGCTCTTTCGAACGGTAGCCAGATCTGCTAACTTTTATTTTCTCCAACAAAAAAAGTTGGAGAACAAAATAAGACAAGTTGTGATTTTATATCAGATCTGTGGTACACTGCTGGGAGCAGGGAAGTTCAATGCATGTTAAAACATCATTTTATAAAGATAATTTTCACTTTCTGTAAAATTCAAAAGGAACAGGAACAACATAACACTGAAATAAACTTTTCTTCCTCAGCCAGAGTTTAATGCCCCTAAGTTAAGTATTCAGTCCTAAGATACTTGAGTTGAGCTGGTAAGAGGTCAATAGAGTTGGACTGTGGTTCACTACAGGCAGATGAGAGCTGTGAATGTGTGTGGGTGTATGGATATGAAACAGTCTGCTGCTGGAAAAGAGAGCACAATGCAGGGATACTCATGACTGCCTGCAGAAATATGGTTGGACATTTTTAAGACCCAAACTAAGAAAAACAAATGTTTTTATCCTGCAAGACAAACTTCAGTCAACATAATTAAGGTATATCAACTATTCTTTTATTATTATAATTACTTTATTCCTTCATTATTATGTGATAAAGTGCTTATTGTTGTATGTGTTTTTTTACATATACATAACAAACCAAGGTATTTGGTTTTAATTTATTACCAGAGGATCAAATGTCATTGTTCTCCCGAGAAAGCAGAAATGAATCAGACATAAATGAGAGCACACAAGCACAGAAAACAGGGGCAGGTCAATTAAACAGGTTTCAATTTCAATGAAAACTAAAAGAGCACAAGGCATTTACAGCATTGTTTGGCAATCTATTGTCAAAAATGTGGAAAACTGTCCTATCTTGCAATGTTAATGAATCCTTGAAGAAATTCTCTGATCCACACCGATTTGGAACACCAGCAAAATCAAACTACTTCTCCCTTGTTCCATGATCAACATTCCCTAAAAAATGTCATCAAAATCTGTTGAGAACTTAAGTCTGTATCAACAGCATCAGAGCTTTGTAGCTCGCGGAGGTGAATATGAAGCAGTGTCACTATGTGCATTACGATTACACAAGAAAAATAAAGCTGCAGTGTTTTAGCTTCATATCCAACAGCAGCGCTAGATGGCTTTTTGGATGGGTGAGGGACCTGGTGGTGATCATTTTAGAGAACATGATCTACAGACCTCTGATGATGTGCAGTGGAAACAACACTTTCAAATGTTTAGATGCAAATCTGAGTTTGTGTTACTCTCCTTACGATCAGATAAACTTCTCCTATCACAACAGTTGTTTTTATACATCCTGTCAAGTCTCCCTAGACCGGTTTTGCGCTGGTTGCACAGGATGATGTAATCAGTCCGCCCATATACCCCAGTGAATTACCCAGGAAAAGCTCACTCGGACTTTATGCTGATGAAATGCTTGGATAGCATGAGGAAATTACCCAGGTAAAGTCCGGGTGAAAAAGTCACACATACTGCTCACCCACATAAAATACGGAAAATTTCAGGGTTTTTTTGGCAAGTGTGAATGGGGTTTTATTGAGTTACCAGCAAAAATGTGGAAAACCGCCCTGTCGTGCAATGTTAACAAATCCTTCAACAAATTCCTGGAACTGCATCCATATTCAGATCACCACCAAAATCAAACCACTTTTTCCCTGTGCAATGACCAAGAATCCCTGAACATCACATCAAATTCTGTTGACAACGTTTCTTTAAATCATCCTGTTAACAAAATTACAAACACTGGCAAAACAGAACCTTCTTTGCTGTTTGTAGGTAAAGAATTACTAAATGGAAATAGTTAAATTACGTTCTTATAAACATCAATTTGACCTATCTTTGTTTTTATTAAATTATAAGTAACTTGTAAATGTCACAATGTTCCAAGTGTATACAAATTGAGAGGGTTTAATGACAATAAATGCATGTAGTAAAGCATAAAAATAAAGCCATTTAATGATTGTGTTTAATAATTGGGATCTCAGTGTGAATAAAAATGATCATGATTTTTGCCATAATAGAACAGCCCTAGGACATACTACACATTACTGCTGCAATCTTCCATGTGTTTTAAGCAGTCCCTGTAACAGCTTACATAGATTTGATGAACATCATTTAAGAAAGCATGCCTCACCAGTAAAAATTCAAGCTTTTCAAGCCCTTCAAGCTTAATCATTTAACATCAGTGGCCCAATATTATGCACTGACCCACTGTAAATAATTCCTGTTTTAATTGTTTCTTTTATGTGGCTTCGTTCAGTTTTATGATGGGTTTACCATTTGTTTTCTTTCTTTTTTTCACCTGGCAGGGCAACAGGATTGTGGTATCTCACTGCAAAGCTGCACACATCTCTCTCAAAATAAACCTGCTGAAGTCACAGAGTGCAGGTGGGTTGGTGCGTATCCCATCTGCATGGGACATTGAAAAATGGAAGAAAGGTTTACCTGCTTACCTGGGTCCTTTACCTCCAGTGGAACAATGGAGCTTCAGGTTGTGCAGGGGTGTCAAACAGCAGCTGGCTATGTGGTGATGTTGCAGCGGGCGTCCCTTATGACTGAGGGCCCTCGTCTGTGTGGTAATGACTGGGTTTGTCAACAGGACGTTCACAATGGCTGCCTGACAAAGGTGGACAGATGGCAAGAGAAGTTAAAAAAAAAAAAACTGACAGACAGCCGATGCTCTTCGTGAACCATTTTCACCACTAAAAGCAACGTTCGCCCAAGCAGCCTGGAAACACTCCCACCAAGCATACCTAAATTAATTTTTGAACTGATCAACAAGAACAGTGGAGCTGCTTATTACTGAGTCCTTTTGACAGTTTTATTTCTGTTTTGAGGGGGTTTTCTACTTTTTGTACCATGGTCTTAAATTTTGATCATCAGGTGAACATCCAGTTTTAGTTTAATTGTAGTTTGCAAGAAATGTTTTCACTCTAAATTGTTATTTATTGCTCCCATTTCTTTTGTTGCATTTTCAAGCTCTTCTAAGAACCTTCTTACTATCCAACATTACAAGATGCATATTCTTGCTATTTTTCAACTGATCTTGAGATTTTGATCAGGAGTGTATTTCTGTCTTTGTTATTTGGTGCAGAGGGGCTACCATAGCTGACTGTAAAAAGAGTTGGAGAGGAACAGCAGTGGTGAGCAACTGCTAGGATAAAGCATCAAACTAACATATAATTGGAGAGAAAATCATAAGTATTATCTTGTAAATACAGTGTGTTTGTTTGCTGTACTTGGACTTGCCCTTTCCCCCCGAGTAAGTCAATATGTGCAGTCTGTTTTAACAATGTAGTCAGTAATGCTTGTCGATCAAGTCACAGCATATTATAGATTTGCAATGGCCTAATCTGACCCCATGACAGTTGACCACAGACTAAAAATATGAAGCAGTCTGAACTTTGCATGAGAATTGCCATTTTACCACATTTTGTAACTTGACACACCAGACCAGTTACGGCTTCTGCCAGTGACAATCAGAAAACACACATGTAGGTGGAGGCTGTACAGCTATTAAATGTTAAATAAAACAACAAAATGGAGCCTTCTTTAAAGAGTCATTGGGCATTTCTTGGTGAACTGAAGGTCTAGAAAAAGTTGTCATGTTTCTCTGCTGCTCTAAGCCCCCTTTGAAACAACATTAAAAGCAAAGAACTATGACTGTGCAGTTCATGTGACCTTTTAGGGAACCACAGGAAACGTAGCTATTATACAGATCTTATTAATCAATCTTCTTTCCTCTTACTCTGCCCACACTCTTCCTTTTTTGTGTTATAGGAGATCTCAGCAGCATGCTAATGAGTAATGCTCCAGTTCCTGCCAATGTGCACTAATGACTTCACTTCACTGAACTAAGTTAAAAAAAAAAAAAAAAGGAGTAGATACAAGCAAACAAACAATAATGCAGTAAATCTCATACAGCATGTAAAAGATTTGCCACATTGTGCATTTGTATTTAGTTTCAGCCTTTTAGTACAGATAAACACTGTCCTTCCTTCTTGTGGACATTTTCTGCCCCTGCTTGGCTAATATTTATTTTTCATTTACTTAAGCTGTGTGTCTGTCCTTCAATCTGCCTGTGAGAGATAAGAGACAGGCAAAATAAGTTGTGAACACTCTTACAGATGCTCACAATGACTTCTGTTTGTTCGCCATGATTGTGTCCAATTTCTCCCTCCACTGAAACATTTATTTTAACTTTAAGTCTCCTTTATGCTTTACTAATAGGATGAAAAAAGGTGTACCTGAGGCACTATCATGTTTTCTCTTTTACCCACCAGCACTAATTTCCACCCACTTAACCTTTTCAAATGATGTAAACACAGAAATAGCATGACAACAGGGTTATCTGCAGAATACAGTTTTGTTGTTGTTGTTGTTTTGCTGTTAAATATTCATAACATTAACCCCCGAACATTTCCTGACTACAGCATTTTGTTACTCTGGACATTTTATTTTGTATAATATTGGAAAAAAATAAAGAATGGTATTTGAGGATTATGGTGGGTTGATGAGAATGTTCGTTTCTTTACATTTATTAAATCACAAGTGTTTACATCTCACAGCATGAATTTTAGAAGTGTTTCTGTGTATATTTGTGCAATTTACATGTATTGTGTGAAGCATAGAATGTCTATCACATAAATATGCTTGTTTAAACTGTGTGTGTTTTTCCTTATTTGTTGTTATCTTACAGCCTTGTCACGGTTTGTTTTAACTCTTCCCACCACCATATTTCAACAAAGAGTAATACCGTTGTATTGTTAGCATTTTCTTCTTCCCCACTGTTTATCTGTTCTTTATCCCTAAACAAACTAAAATGGGTTCAGTGTCGCACAGCATCAGTGGCAGTGCCAGACGTAATCCTGCACACACTGTGTGTACATTTTTTCCAATAGTAGATTTTTTAAAAATGTATTTATTATTATTTTTAAACTGCGGCAACAGAGACTGCAAGGGTTTCCTTATACTCTTCTTTCTTTCTTTCTTTCTTTCTTTGAGCTGCACTGTTTGGCTGCATCCAGGAGTATGTGTTAGGGAACACGTCCCAGTAGATTTTAATATTGGACCCAAAAGCTGAGGCAGAGGCAGAGTACAAGGTGCAACATGTAATTCGTTATTTTTCCAGGGGAAGGAGGGGAGGGGGATCCGTGTTGGGGAGTGAGATGAGGTGGTTGGCAAGGAGGTGGTGGGGCTCATGAAGGCACTGTGGAGAGAGAGCAGAAACACACGGTCAGTAAAAGAGCACAAAGTTCTCAAAGTGCAAGGATCACCAAAAAACACAAGAAGTCTCAAGAGAAACCACTATAAAGCCAACAAACCGCGCGAGCTGTGGGAATCATGTGGCGCCGGTGAAGAGTCTGTGTCTCCAAGATGAAGGGTGCAGGTGATTGCCCAGGATGAGGATTAGGTGTGGTGGAGCTGCAGAGGGTGAGTGCAGGGAACCACGCCCCCTCTCACAGAAGCAGAGGCAGAGGAGCAAAAACCACTCAAGAAGTCCAAATAGTCCACCAAGAGCACGGCAAAGGAGTCACTTAGAGGGGGTTTCCCCACAGTATGTGCTTCTAAAAACTTTCCATTTGGTGAATATTTGTATATAAATTTTGTCTTTACACACTTTTTTTCTCCTTTGTATAGCATGTCGTTATGACGGTACGTCCCTGATGTTTCAGTCATGTGATTCGAGGTGTTCAGATTATTTCTAGGATTACGGCTGTCTTAGATTCTGTCAATAAGTTTCATTATGTTCATTATGGTTTTGGATGACATGTTTTTGATAATATAGAGTGGTGCAGGGATGTATTTTTGTGGGTCAGTGTAGAAGTTAGCATCATTCTTGTTCCCTTGCTTGAAAGCCTACGGGATTCTTCACTGTGATTTGGATTATTGCTGACAAGCTCTGTAGCAAACAAAATATTATGAAAATTTCATGTTCTGGTCTTTGTGATAATCTCAACAAAATAACCTACTTTTCAAGATGTTTTAAAGTTAAATGTAGTTGGTGAGAATGAAAAGCTATTAGTAAGCCTCTATGGAACTACAACATGGCAGCTCGACTTAGAAGCAGTAACAATACTTACGGTGTTTATCATCTTCTTTTAACCTGTTAGAGATTTTCCTCATAATTGAGGGACCTGATCAAGGCCATGTTCAGACTGGACTTATGGCTGTCTGGTCAATAGCAATGCTGCATTTTTCAAAATGAGAAATCCCACAGTGAGAGCGCATAGATGTGTAATAGTTTTAGACTGAAGCCGTTTTAAGACCGTGAACATTGTCTTTGCATCACATACAATTATTGAGGTCTCATTTTTCACCAGCTGGCCTCACATGAACACAGGGTACTACAGCTTTTGGTACTTCCTCATGGGCCTCCATTTACAGTCTGGTTAAAACTCTGACTTAACACCAAGTTCAACTGTAGCCAATGAAGACAGAGTCATAATAAGGCTGAGCATTTACTGTCAAACTTCTTCATTAACAAACTGATGAAAACAATACAAAATATTCAGCATCAAAACTTTTTAATTTAGTACTAAATTATGAGACTTTACAGATAAATTCAAACCACCATAGCACTTCACACAGCACTTTTGCTTTTAGCTTGTAAATAAACATAATTTTAACCAACTTATTGAAATGATCTTTAACAAAACATTGTCTTTTATGTGTTTTTAACATCCTTAACAGGATGGAAACGAACTTAAGGCATTGCCTCTGTGAGGCTTTTTAGCAGATGGCAAAGGATTAGATTGAGACCGTGAACCACGTCTGCCTTGCCTTTCTGAAGAACCCAGAAGAGGATGTAAACATGATATGAGCTAACAGGGAGCGACCTGTCAGGATGCAATGTCATTGAATGACCAGTTATCCTTAAAAGAACTTATCCAAAGCAATTTGAACCTTATTAGAGAATATCTATACATCTTTTTTTTAAATTTAAACAGTTCAAATGAATTATTAAAGGGCACAATTTGTAAAAAAAAAAAAAAACTAAAACTAATGCCCTAGAGGTAAAAGACAAACAACGAAACATTTGATGATATCAACTGCAGGTGTGCCGTAGTGGCAGGTGTTAAATTAACTGACAGTCAAGGCTGATAAGCAGGGGGCACAGCTATCCAAAATCACCTCTGAATCCAAACTGTATTAAAAAAATGCTCTTTTTCTCATATATTTAAAATTGACAGTGACTTAACAATATTTAGTGTGCCTAAGAATGATTTTGAAGGATTACAAACTATTTTAATGAACTGCTCTGGCAGTGTATACACAAAACATGTTTTACATGGGTATCAGTGGGGTTAAAAAAAAACAACCCTGGGGACACAGGAGGGTTAACACAAATATAAGTGTGGTTTGTTACCAAGTGTCAGATCAGACCAGCTAACTTAAGCTTACGGAAACATCTTTTACTCCCTCCTTGTCACACAAAGTGCACATGGCTGTTCCTCATTCGCAATTTAGTGCTGAGAACACATGACTGCAAGCACAGCTGAGGGACATCTGGGACTTTATAAAAGCCATTGAGAGCATGCCACAGTTTGCTGAGTAGGTTGATTGAACAGAGAGCATACAGCGATTTCAGATCATGATGGTGATTGATGTTAAGAGACAGTGAGTGACAGTGATAGTGAGTGATAGTAGTGCTTGGTAGTAAGTGGCAGTATGTGTGATTAGTGGTGTGTGTTTGAGAGAGTTGTGTTGCTAGTTGAGTGTTGTTGAGGTGAGACTTTCTGTTTTCAATAGAAGTGCTGGTGACTGTGTTTGTCAGAGGTGTTTTGTGTATTTTTCATGCATGTTGTGTGATTTGTGTCTCCTTTGTCTTATTTTTGTGGTAATTAAAGGTCAGGGACTAGTTCAAGCAGAAGTGAGAGAAGAGAGAAAGCAAGTTAAGATGAGACAAGTGAGACAGCAGAAGAAAAGAGAGGAGGGAGGGATCCATGAGATGAATATCCAGCTGGTTCAACAGATAAGGAATTTGATCATGCACAGCACCTATCCTGAAGGCTAATAAGTAGGCAGAGGTACCTCATCAAAAACTTCAGGATAAAGGTAAGAATGCTTGCAAGTATGTATATTATATAATTTCCAGGTGTACTCCTCAAAATTATTTTTTCTCCTTTTAAAACATTGGGTGGAGAACTGTCTACTGGTGTAAAAAGGACTCTGAGCACCTGCAAAAAGTTGTAACCTGCTCAGAGGTGGCCAGCTCCATCTTTGAGGAATTTCCACAGCCAGCTGGGTGCTCACTGCTGAGTTGACAAAACACAGTGCCGTCATTAGAGGTATTTTTTGCCATACATTAAAGATGACATGAGAAAGTGGGTGAGTTGGCAATTTGACATTGACCAAAAAGCACCTGTGGTTAAACAATGCATGTGCAGTTGTGTGTGAAATTTACTTAAGGTAAGAGGACGCAGAAATAAAGATCCATTCTGTTCTCTTTTAAGCTCTTACTGGTTCAATTCTTGTGTCTTAATTTCTGTCTATTTGAATGGCTTGAACTAGTTGAGATGGACCTCGGTGGTAATCAGTACATTTGTGTCATGGCTGATCATTCACCAAATAGGCAGAGACCCACTCACTGAAGAGCAAAAAAGCAGAAGAGGTCACTAATCATATAGATGATTTATTTTACAAATTTGGTGCACCTTAAAGACTGCTGACAGATCAGGGTTCAGAATTTGTCAATAAGGTATGGAATTAATCATGCTTAGTCCTGGATAATGTACTTTTGCTGTATCTTAACTATATGTTTTTTACTAGATCAACTTCCTACTTTGTAAAAAGCTGGGCATTAAGAGGGATCTTTGTGTTCCTTATCATCCACAAATAAATGGTCTTAGGGAGAAAATAAATGGTACAATACAGTGGTACACTTGTTTGAAATATCTGACATTATTGAGAGTATTTCGGGAGAGGGACCATGGCATTTACTGACTTTTTATGGTTTGCTTTTGAATTGCAACATTTTAGGGCACTGAACAAGGTGGGGCATGATAACATGAAGAAGTGGGACATGTACCTGCAACCCATGAAGTTTGCACTTAGGGCAAAAAAGCACCTGAACACTAAGTTCAGTCCATATTAATGTTTGGGAGGGAAGTAAGATATCCCTCTGTGGTGCCATTATACTATGATATAAGTTTTTCTGACATAAACTGTAGTATATTCTCATCCATGTGGTAAACACTGTACTATGTCTTCCGGCAGGTAACAGATGACAAGGTGAACAAGACGAAATAAAGAAACCCTGAGGGACGGTCTTGTCACTCAGGAAACGGCATACAGAAATATTGTTGGCATTATGAAGTTGAAGTAGAATAGAAGAATATGAAGTTCATTGCTTCCTTTATTATCTACTTTAGTTTAGGAAACACTGGACCATCCATTAAATAAGGAAAGGAGAAAGGAGCGCCCCATAATGCCTTTTTCATTTGTCTAAAAAAAGAAGTCTGCTTTCATAAATGTCATTGATTTTTTTCTATTTCAGTCACAGATGCTGAAACCCTTAGATCAAGGGTTAAACTCGACGAACTCTTCAGCGGGAAGAGAAATGCTGCCAAACAAGGCTGGCAGTGAGTTGATGGTGTATATTTTGCAATTTTTGAAGCATTACAGTACAATGATAGATCAAGCTAATTCTGACCATTTCACTGAAATATAGGAAGGTGGTGAAGGAGATGGGGTTGGAGGGTCAGGTGAGCCCCGTTCTACTGGCCAAAAAGTGGGACAACCTGAAGATAAAGTACAGGGTAAAGAAAGTTATGTGATAAACTACTCCTTTTTAAATGTTAAATCTGGTTCAAATCTTGTATCATCAGAATGGTCTTTTAAGGGTGACCTCAGATCTCCTTGTGGAAATGAATTGCCTCTGTTCATGGTTGCTGTATAATCTTTAAGTTTAGCTTATAGTAACGTTTTGTTCTCCATGAAAACAGGACTTTAAGAATCCACCGATGAGCTCTGGCACAAATGGGTGAGGCGACAAATGGCCACCTGGCTGTGGTTTGAAGCCATGCATGAGGCTCTTGTACCCTCATGCATCGTTTCAAACCAGGTCCAGCAGCTGCTGAAACCTCAACCTCCGCATGTGGGGAGCCCACTGAGCCCTCTGGAGGCCCTCCGTGGCCGCAGCGTGTGAAGAGGAAGCTTACGCCATGCCCTCCACCAGCAACCAGCCTCCACGTAAAAATGCCAAAAGGGGTCAACGCCTTTTGGCCTTTGTTAAAGCTCAAAGATGAGGCCGTTGATGCAGCAATCGTGCAACAAAATGAACGATGCCTAACCTTGTTAGCAGAAATTGCAAAAAAAAAAAAAGACCATTCCAGTTGTGTTCTTGAGTTTTAATACAAAACGTTTTATTTTGAAATATAATTTAAGCCACATGCTGGTAAAGAATTACATACAATTAAGTTCACTGAAATGCAAAAAAATAAAATAAAATACTGACTGCTTTTATTTGGCCAACAGCAACTGACATAAGAACCACCTGAACTCATTTCTTTGTACAACACATCTCTTTAAGGTGTCATGTTGAAGTAATTCACCAAAGTCTACACAAACTGATAAATTTCAAATGCAATGCTTCAAACTCATTTTAAGGGCGGCGCAGTGGCGCAGCAGGGAGTGCATGTGCCTCATAGCCAGAAGGTTGCTGGTTTGATCCCTGGGTCAGGCAGGGCCTCTTTGTGTGAAGTTTGCATGTTCTTCCCGTGCATGCGTGGGTTCTCTCCGGGCACTCTGGCTTCCTCCCACAGACCAAAAACATGCTCATTAGGTAGATTGGTGTCCCTAAATTGCCCGTAGGTATGAGTGTGAGCGTGAATGGTTGTCTGTCTCTCCATGTGGCTCTGCGATCAACTGGCGACCAGTTCAGGGTGTACCCCGCCTCTCACCAATGACAGTTGGGATATGCTCCAACCCCCCCGCGACTCCTAAAGGGATAAGTAGTAAAAGGCCCTGCGATCTACTGGCGACCAGTCCAGGGTGTACCCACCTCTCGCCCAATGACAGCTGGGATAGGCTCAATTGAAGCGGGCCTTCAGTCTTCCCCTTACAGTTTTCCAGTATGGTGTGATGAGGGTCACTGGTGTTTTGAGGCATGGGTACCCACCATCTTCAATGATGAAGTGCCCAGCTGGTGGATAATAGGCAGTGACCAATACTGGATTATTTCTCAGTACCCTGTTATTGTGGACTGAAACAGTCTAACCGACAAATATGTCCAGAAATTTGCAAGTGCTGTCACAGATGGCTTGAAGTTGGACAGAGTGGAACAGCTTCCTGTTGAGGTAGCCCAGACCATGAGGTCCATTTGGAGCTTTTATTCTCACATGGCATCCATTTATGGCTGAAGGCTGGATAGTTGACGGGGTCCTGAAACCCTTGGCCCACTCCAGGACACTGCCAGGGAAGGGGAGTGAATGACCTTTGTGAGGAGGGTCAGGATGGCCTCGCACATCTGGTGCACAATGTCACACACTGTGGTCTTTGGCACATTGAAGACCTTGGACACAACAGTGTAGGACAAGTCATGTGCCAGCCAGTACAACACCAGGGGGACCATGTGTCCTGAGAGGCATCCATATATATCTGGACAAAAGGGAGGTGGGAATTCAATTTGGCATTAATGACCCTTTTGTCCTGTCAAAAATAAACAAGGATAATGTTAGAAAAATATTGTTTTCATATGTTTTAAATTAATGCATTTATTTGTTTGAAAGCAAAAACAACAAAATGCAATATAAGAAACACATGCAAACTTTTAAATATGTCAAATTTAACCATGATCTCTGTGGAATATACTTATCAACTTCTTACCATTTTCAAAAACAATGCCATGGCCCTCCGCAGCCATTCTTTCCTCCTCTTTTGGATACATCTCCAGTTGGTTTGTAGAAAAGACAGCAAGCTGGGGATCTTCCATTTTGTTCTCTAACTGCACTTCAAAATTTCTCTTCTGATAGTCCACTAATTGACGCTACTCATCAGGATAAATTCCACTCAGCTTGGTTGATGGGTTAGATCCATTAATGAGTTCAATACAAATGTGCTCTAATGTGGAATATGTGTTTTGTGTAATTCTTTGACTGCAAAATTACATCTTCAGCCTGTGTAAAATTTAACAACATCAAGCACAATAAAGTAGACGTTTCAAGCTCTTGTTTAATGATAATTTAACTACCATGACCAGATTTTTGTAACTACATTTTAATTATCCTGCTAATCCAAGCGCTGAGGTCTGTGTGGGTTCATACTAGACTGCTTATGAGTATAAATATTCTTAGTCCCATCAGATTGATTAAGATGTCACATTAAACAGACAGAAATATTCATCTGAAAGCAAGAAGCTTTTCGTCTTGTAGAATTACTGTTTGTATTGTTTCAAACTGGCATCTCCACAGTCACCTTAATTTGTTTCCAAAATATTTATCACTTCAAACTTACTTTGTGAGTCTAAACACACTTTTGTCATTATTTAATTTAAGTAGAGGCACTAGTAAGGCCTTGTATGATGGCATGGTCAATGAAATCACATTTTTAATGTTTTGTTTTAAAGGTAAATTGAAATTCTCAGGTCCCCTGCACATCTGCCTGAACTATCACCAGTTAATATGAGACCAATTCATTTAGCACACAGGCGCTGAGAGCTCTTTTATCTGCTTATGTCTGTTAAAAACATATCTAAGGAGCTCTATGACAGACAAATCTGAGTGGACAGACACTGATGATTCATCAGGACACTACGATAGATGCTGAGGCTGTTCTGTACAAGTTTGATGCAGAGTCTTAGAGGAAAACAATCTAAATGTATTCTCTCTTAGCGTTCAGTTGTTCATCATGGTGGACAAGTTTGGCTTGCTTGTCTTTTTTTTCTTCTGTCTTAAAACTTTTTTTACATTATGCTGTGCTTTAAATTGTTTTGCCAAATAATGAAATGAATTGCCTTCTCAACAGAGACTTTAATTTCCTACATTGCTTCTAATACTTAGCTGGCTGTTGGTTTAAGGTTAGTTATATAGCTTTGTGTGGTTTATTGGAGTTATGGTGCAGTTTGTGCCTTCCTCTTACTTCACTCCCTCTCTCTGGCTGTCTTCCTGTAATTGTGTATGACTGTGTGGAAATTTGTTATCAAGGTGGCCCTCACCTGCTGGAATGGTTGTCATCCATATGTGAAAATTTGATCCCACCGGTGCCACTGTGCAGCATTGGTTTGCTTTGTTTTATCTATTCAGACATGATATTTTCCTCGCACTGCTTGTTTTGTTTCAGGCAACAAACACATGGAAAAAATGTAAAACTGTTTTACAGTTTGATTCGTGATGCGAGCACAGCACAAGTTTTGTTCCCAAGTGGGAGATAGAGTTTGTAAGTGTGTCATGGAAGCTTTAAGATGAGACACCTTTCCTCTGACTCGAGCTTTTCTGTTCTCTTGTTTTGGTGACTCTGTGATTTGAACAAAATACCCTAACATTCTTTGCAGAGACTTTTTACTTTGTATTTGATCCCTCATGCCCTTCTGTCCTCTGGAAGAAGCTTTTGCTATGACATGGTTTGGGATACAAAAGTTCTTTGTAAGCAAAAAGAAAGAGACTCGGATGTCAGTGAAATTGGTTAATGGTTTAATGGCTAAGAAATAATTGAATCTATTTAGTCTTTTATCTTGAATAACAGTTCAGGATTTTATGAGTAAGGTCGTCTGAGGTGTGTTGTAATTTCATTAGCCACAGCAATGGTGATTAGCTCAAAAGAGACTGGCTCAGAGGCAAAACCATTACTACTGCTGAGGGCAAGAGCTCCCAGCAAACAATGAAGCTTCAGGTGAAAACAAGATTAAAATGGAACAGCAGGTTCTCTTTATATGTTCACATGCTAAAACACACTTCATGTTCACAATTTAATGTGAAAATTTAGCTCAAATTGTAACTACCCTGTCATCTTTATCCCCAGCCAACTCCCCAGTCTGATACCCTGTGCGATTGGCATGGAAATTCATGCAGTTAAGTGATGCCACAGCTGTCAAACATGAGCCTCAGTCTCCAGTTTGAGGAAGGAAAAACTGGGTTTACCTCAAAGCTCTGCACCTCACAGAAAGCTACACTTAGTCAGAGTCGTTTAGACCACTTGTGTCACCTTAGTTTTCCCTCCTCATTCCAGGCCTAAATATCCTACAGGCAGCTCACAAGTCAGAAATTAAATGAAACACTTCAACATTGTTGTTGTTTTTGTGTCTTGCCTCACTCCCAAGTCCATGATAAGCAGGTAGACACCATTATTTTGAGTGTGCGTACAGTAACAGGTAAAAGACGGACAAAGATTACCAGCAGCTAGCTTAGCTTACCTTAAACGCCAGGAGTATATGGGTAATGCTTTAGCTTGCCTCTGTCCACAGACATCAGATAAACTCCTATGTGCTTGTTGTATTTTTTATTGACCGCGTGATGTTATGTTATCTACTTTTTGACTAAGATTAGCATTTTATTCAATTTTTGAGAGAAATACTTACAAAACTAAGCCGCAGGGTGCATGCGCAAACCACTACAGAAGTGCTTCTCAGCATGTCAACATACACCATAGTCCATGCCGGTGCGGACTCACCCCTCAGCCCCAGCTGTTCCACTCCCTGGGCATCTCTTCGCACATGCTCAGCTTCCAAAACATGTAGTTCCTCCTCTGTATATTCTGGTTCAAATAGGTTAGATTTTGAATCTACGTCACTCGCGAAGAAATCATCCTTGTCCTCTCTCATAAAGTCGGCCATAATCCTTAGTAGCAATCTCATTCTACTCGTAAACAGAGACTTTGGTTGACATGCTGAGAAGCACTTCTGTGGTGGTTTGCGCATGCACCCTGTGGTTTAGTTTGTATGTATTTCTTTTGAATATTACATAATTTGCTCATCTTAGTCTAAAAATAGATAAGGAGACATAATGCGTTAAAAAAAATGAGTCACAACAAGCACACAGGACCATTTAGAGTTGCTGAAGAGTTTATCTGAATACTGTAGGCAATGGCAGGTTTATGCAACCCATTGACGACCAGTGTTTGAGCTAAGCTACTTAGCAGTGGGTGAGCTCTGCCCGTCTCTTCATTGTTACTGCACGCAGAGTCAAAAGAATGGTGTCTAGCTGCTCATGGACTCGAGAGTGAGGCAAGACATGAAAACAAACAAACAAAAAAATGTTGCGGTATTCCTTTACAAAGCTTTCAGATAAGACAGAGGACAGGAACTTATTTTCTACCACTTATTGGTACATGAGTGAAGAAATACACTTAACACATTATCACATTATAATGCACATAATCTGACAGGCTTACAGAGTGCTGTGAAGAGGAACAGTCATGTGGGGAACAGTCATAGTGACATTTTTGGAAGGTGCATGTGCTAAGGCTCCTGCATATGGGACCTATAACATTAGGACTAGTAATAAAGTATAAATCAAGCTTATTGGTTTGTTGCAGTAAAACAGAACTTGTAAATGCTTGTTTTAATTTTAATGTTTCTGAAGTGAAAACACCAGAGTGAGCGTGATTGATGGTGTTTGCTGATTTTTGGTGCTTGTGTGACTGTCAGTGGTCTCCCTCTGACAGCTCCTCTGCCCTCTACACTCTGCTGGGTTTTGAAGCTGTCAGCCCTGACTGACCGCTGACCGCTGACCGCTCAGGGAGTTGGTTTAAAGATAGAGCTCATGAAACCTGGGAATGTTTTACTAAGGTGAAGTGCAGGATAAAAATTCAAACTTAACATATTTTATCTCTTTTACAGTCCATTTATCCCACCTGATTTATTGTATCCCTCTCCCAGAACAAGACCTTGATATTTAACCAGGTTCTAACAACACAAAATAGATTTTTTGATCTTATACTGTTGTCGTTCCTCGACCTTTATTTTCACTTTAAGAGCCAACCTTGCTGTTTTTGTTGCTTTGTCTTTACTCATCCCATTGGTACACGTTGTTCTTATTTGCTTTTCTTTTCATTAAAAGATAAGCCTGGAGATGGCTTGTGTGAATATATATATGTGTACATATATATATATATGTATATATATATATATATATATATATATATGTATGTATATATATATATATATATATATACACACACACACACACACACACACACATATATATATACAAAACCCAAAACCAGTGAAGTTGGCACGTTGTGTAAATCATAAATAAAAACAGAATACAATGATTTGCAAATCCCTTTCAACCTATATTCAATTGAATACACAGCAAAGACAAGATACTTAACGTTCAAACTGGTAAACTGTGTTATTTTTTGCAAATATTAGCTCATTTTGAATTTGATGCCTGCAACATGTTTCAAAAAATCTGGCACAAGTGGCAAAAAAGACTGAGAAAGTTGAGGAATGCTCATCAAACACTTATTTGGAACATCCCACAGGTGAACAGGCTAATTGAGAACAGGTGGGTGCCATGATTAGGTATAAAAGCAGCTTCCCTGAAATGGTCAGTCATTCACAAACAAGGATAGGGCGAGGGTCACCACTTTGTGAACAAATGCGTGAGCAAATTGTCGAACAGTTTAAGAACAACATTTCTCAACGAGCTATTGCAAGGAATTTAGGGATTCCTATGCAAAGCGAAATCCATTTATCAACAACACCCAGAAACGCCGCCGGCTTCGCTGGGCCCGAGCTCATCTAAGATGGACTGATGCAAAGTGGAAAAGTGTTCTGTGGTCTGACGAGTCCACATTTCAAATTGTTTTTGGAAAGTGTGGTCATCGTGTCCTCCGAACCAAAGAGGAAAAGAACCAGCCGGACTGTTATAGGCGCAAAGTTCAAAAGCCAGCATCTGTGATGGTATGGGGGTGTATTAGTGCCCAAGGCATGGGTAACTTACACATCTGTGAAGGCACCATTAATGCTGAAAGGTACATACAGGTTTTGGAGCAACATATGTTGCCGTCCAAGCAACGTCTTTTTCATGGACGCCCCTGCTTATTTCAGCAAGACAATGCCAAGCCACATTCTGCACGTGTTACAACAGCGTGGCTTCGTAGTAAAAGAGTGCGGGTACTAGACTGGCCTGCCTGTAGTCCAGACCTGTCCCCCATTGAAAATATGTGGCGCATTATGAAGCGTAAAATACAACAACGGAGACCCCGGACTGTTGAACAACTTAAGCTGTACATCAAGCAAGAATGGGAAAGAATTACATCCGAAAAGCTTCAAAAATTGGTCTCCTCAGTTCCCAAACGTTTACTGAGTGTTGTTAAAAGGAAAGGCGATGTAACACAGTGGTAAAAATGCCCCTGTGCCAACTTTTTTGCAATGTGTTGCTACCATTAAATTCGAAGTTGATGATTATTTGCAAAAGAAAATAAAGTTTCTCAGTTCAAACATTAAATATCTTGTCTTTGCAGTGTATTCAATTGAATATAAGTTGAAAAGGATTTGCAAATCATTGTATTCTGTTTTTATTTACGATTTACACAACGTGCCAACTTCACTGGTTTTGGGTTTTGTATATATATATATATATATATATATATTTATACAGTATCTCACAAAAGTCAGTCCACCCCTCACATATCTGCAAAAATTTTATTGTATCTTTTCATGGGACAACAGTGAGGAAATGACGCTTTGATACAATGTACATTAGTGAGTGTACAGCTTGATTAGCAGTGTAAATTTATTGTCGCCTCAAATCAGCTCCACACACAGCCATTACGGTCTGAACTGCTGGCAACAAAAGTGAGTTTACCCCTAAGTGAAAGGGCCCAAATTGGGCCCAAAGTGTCGATATTTTATGTGGCCTCCATTATTTTTCAGCACTGCCTTAACCCTCTTGGGCATGGAGTTCACCAGAGCTTCACAGGTTAGCACTGGAATCCTTTTCCACTCCCCAATGACGACATCAGAGAGCTGGTGGATGTTGGAGACATTGCGCTCCTCCACCTTCTGTTTGAGGATGCCCCACAGATGCTCAATAGGGTTTAGGTCTGGAGACATGTTAGGTCAGTCCATCACCTTTACCCTCAGCTTCTTTAACAAGGCAGTGGTCGTCTTGCCCATTGCAGAGCAGACAAAATAGAAAGAATGCAGAGTTGTTGACAACTAGGCGCCAAGCAGCGTTAAACTGACTAAACAGTCAGTTAAACGATAGGGTTTTTAGACATTAGTGATTGTGGACATACCATAACAGTTATCAAAACTGAATATATAAGAAACTGACTGAAGGCAAAATATAATTTCTTTAGTGTCACCAGAACCATTTTCTCCCTTGTGCAGGATGATTTTTTATTTGTTTTTTCTTCTAGGATGTAGAGACATTGCATGAACATATGAGCCAAAATATTCCTTAATTGAGTTAACACATTAATATGTTGCATTATTCTTTTATAAACAAAATCTGTGGTGTTGTTTCATTTTTTTTTTCCTGAAAGTCGTGTCAAAGACATCTGCTGAGGGAACCTTGCACGTAATTTGCACACATTAGAAGATAAGATGAGGCCAACAGAAATGACATGTATTATAATAAAGTGCAAAGTACAAAGAAGAAAGAGTAACAGCTGGATGTTTATCTGAGAGCAGGAAAGCCATTTCAAGCAGTGTCTTACTTCTTTTCTAATTTTATTTTTTTGTCTTAAAAGTAAAGAAGTATGCAAAGCACTGTTTCATTCAGTCCGTAGAGATTTTTGTATTTTGTTTGTTTTGTCAGCATAAGGGATTGAATGCATAAACCGTTTCTTTCAAATGTATCAGTTCAAGGCTTATAAGACAGTGGGGGAGAAAGAGCAAATTTAGCATCATAGAGGCAGCAGGGAGAGTCTGAACAGCTATGGTTTAAGAGTCCATGATCAGACAAGCTGCTGTCTAATGAAAAGAACTGTAATGTAATAGTAGAAAACAAGAGTGAACTACAACATCATAAAGTGACTGCAGTATAGGATGGAAGTGCAAAACTCTTCTCATAAATTAATTAAAATTTAGTATTTTAAATGACAGGGTGTTGTGTGCTGGTTGTATAAGGGTTTTAAATGTTATTCTGGGAGGCTGGTGCTGCTTGAGGAGAGATAGATGAAGAGAGATGTTTCTTTTTTAATCAGTGCTAAATCTGTTCAATTCACTCACACATCCAACCAGTGAAACTGATATTTTTTATTCCTCTATTCCATTCAGCTTTGCTTTACTCTCATCCTGCTTCTGTCTTTTCTCAACACTTCTCCCTCTCATTATTCAAACCTGTGACAGCAGACATGCTTATCACCTTCTATGCATATGTTACTTTCAATCCATCTTTCTTCTATCCCCAGAGAAAGGTAAGTAATACGCACATTGTGTGATTTTGAGCAAATTTTGGGCATCTGTTGTCATACATGACTCAACTTGAAAACTTGCCTCAATTAAATGATGTCCTATGGTTGAGGGAAAATGAATGTCTGTCTGCCAGACGGCCTAAATAGGAAGCAGACATGCACAGACACGCTTTACTCAGCTGGTCTCAATCAAAGATAATTATTCACACACACCTGACCCTGCACTGAGATGATTACCTCACTCAACTGAGTTCACTGAGCCTAATTTACATGTAGTTTATGATACCGAGTTGTTTCTTTTTTTGGCACGAAATTGTCACTGCGCCAAGCTGAATCTTTCGACACCTCCCCCTGGTGCGCCGTCACACCCATCTCAGCGTAGCCGGTCTACCAAATTGCCAAATTGGCTGCGCACGGCGGTGCGCCGCACGAAATTACCACTGCGCGGGGTGCGCCACCCTGCGCCACCCTGAGTTGCGCCAGGAAATTAGAGCCCTAGGACTTCATCAGTTTGTCTTTTTGTTAATACATCATACCATACAATTTCACCTCTCAGCAACCCCAGATTTTGTCATGTAAATACAATGACTGAATTTCTGTAAACTCCATACATTGATAAACTTTAATCACTTCAGTGCCATAACTTAATAGCTATACCGGATTACATGAAAAATAATGACACTGTGCTGCTGACACTGAGATGGCTCCAAGATTTTTCTAAATCAGTCAGGTTTTACTACCTTTTGTCTGTAATTCCTTAAGAAAATGTATCAACACATGTTCATAAGGATGGGTAAAGCTGCTGCCTTACATCATCAAATAGCAATGAAAGTGTACACACAGAATCTCATAAATGTCTTCACTCTGTGGTGCTCCGTCAGCATTTTCGGCTGCTGACTTCATAACTCCAGGGAAGTGAAAAGCATGAGTAAGAAAGAGCCCAAGAGGCTGAACAGAGAGTGGAGGAGCAATGGAGGGAAAAGAAGGTAATATGACCCATTACAGTCTGTCAGCAGCTCGAAGGTCCATCTCTTCATCCATCCATCCATAGTATCACGCTTATCTGGGCTTGGTGAGCAGGTTAGGCCTGACACTCACACCAGTGTTTTGAGAATCTTGACTGATTTCGACACCATTACAGAAGTCACATATGAAGACTAATTCAACCATTTTTTCTTGTATTGTGTGATGTTCTACAGAATGTTTGACACAACACAACCAGTTCATCCACAACAACCAGGGTATTTCCACTGGTAGCTTGTAATATTGTGTAGTCCAGTGGCATATAAACAAACAGGATGAATTGATGCTAATGCAGCTAGCAGTTAGCTTCCAATAACAAGAACAGCAGAAACAATTTCAGTGCAACTCCTCTCCCTCTCAGTTTGGCTATAATGTGTTTTGCAGGATGCACTTTGAAAACACTTGAATTTGTACAGTATTGTACAAATTTTATTGTGTTGTACAGTATTACAAAAGTCTGCAGCTGCACATGAAGAGGTCCAAACTATCTCCACCTGCATCAGACGTGACACATTCAGCTTACACACTAATGCTTTAGCACACAAGAGTGTCACATCAGTTAAGAAGTCAGAGAATTCCAAACTATTACTATTACTTTGAAATCTTAAAAACACTGTATTGCCTTTACTGGTGCACTGTTTACTTAGTGAGGTTGTTAATGCAATACTTTGAATTCCATTTCTCTAAATCACGTTGCTTTACTTTAAGGATGTGTTTTTGTTTATTTCTGCATTGAAATCAGCAGGCCTATTAAAATGTTTATGACTGAACTTTGGCACAGACATGCTTGGTAGTCTGTCAACATCTTTTCAGACAAACACCAGGAGCACAGCCTTACAGGATGATGTCCCATTGTGAGGCTCTCTACAGTCTTGTTTTGCTGTTGTGTTCTTCATTTCAATTTCTGCTGTTTGTTGTTGTTTGTTGTTTGTTTGTTTGTTTGTTTGTTCAGGAACCAGATCTACAACCAAGGCCACCAATAAGGGACATATAGGGGAAAGTTTTCTTTAGCCCAGAGTCACATAGGGGCCCATGAAGATTAGTCAAGACATAGTCTATTATAAATTAAGACCATGGTTTCTTATTATTTTTAGCATCAAAAAGCTTTTCTGTTGCTTATTTCAAAGTGTGGTCCAATCCTTACTTTGTGATATTACAATTATAAATATATCTGATTTTAACAATTATTGCCATAATATTTGGCATGTTCAGCCTTGCTTAGACCTGGAATAAGATTCTGGTTTGGATCCATAACTGGCCAAAGGGTGAATGTCCCCAGTCCTAAGGCAACATTCACAAGTCAACATGTCTTTCAAATATTGTATGTTTTGAATTTTTATACCTTTATTTGAGTCACAGCAGATGGAGTGAAAAGTCAGGGAAAACAGCAAAATGACATGGGATAAAACAAGTTTGGCCACATTATGAAGGACAATAGCTTATACATGGGATGTACGAATCAACCATGAGGCCACTGGCATTTCCAATATATTTTACCAAATGACATCTTAGGACGTCCCATTTAAGTGTCCTTTCAAAGGCCCCGCCAAGAGTGTGGATGCACTTGTCTATAACTACCATTGCTCAAGAGCCAGATGGATTGTTGAAATGCTTTTGACATGGCTGCTTGATGGAGAGTGTTTGGGAGGGCCATGAGGTGTTCAGTTGACTCAGCTGAAAACATCACAAAGGCCTGCATAATAGTGCTGCACAACCACCTTTGCACCAATAACACTGATACTGCAAGGTACAGTGGCAGAACTTTTGTGGACGGTGGCTATGTTTCTTGGAGAGTTGAGTGCACAGGGAGTGAAAGGCCGAGAGAGAGGGTATGAGCGAGTGGGGAGCGTCAAACGGCTCTCTGAGGCAAAACATTTTGAAGGAGCATGTGGGAAAAACGGAGGAAAAAATGCTGTTAATGCACATTTATGTGTATTGTTCAAGCATAAAAAACAATTACCTGAGCACATTATTGATTACTTTTCGCTCAGACTGCTTTGTTTTTTGCAGGATTGTAACTTTTACACAAAATATAATTTCGAGTTCTTGCAAAAAACACATTTTTGTGCTCAAATGTTCCTATTAATTGCTCGGAATTGTGGCACATAAATAACGCCGTACAGATGACACTGAGGAGACAGCAATCACACAGGTGGACACAATCAGGGTAATGAGGACATGAAACACAGAGGACCAAGATACAAAATGAATCGAAACATAAAAATATGTTGTCACATGCTCATTTTTCTTCAGCCTAATGGAATTCATTCTATTTCAAATTTCCAGATTCACAGTTTACATGATCAGTCTGGTCATGCCACGTGTGTACATGCATGCATCTTATGATTAGAAGGCCTCTCTAAAGTCTGAACTTAGAGACGGTAGAAGGAGCAGCTGTTCCTGACCCTTATATTGACATAAAAGTGCTTTGATGCGATCAACAATGATTTTTGGTCAGCATTTATCCACTATAAAAAGATGTATGGTGGCAGCCGTGTGTCATGGGGGTATGCTGACACAGATTTTCTGTTACATGGGACAAATTAATTAAAAATTAGTTTCACTGCATGATTAATACTCTGTCAATATCTCGGTTTGTCCTTCGGTGAGAATGCTACAGTCAGAGACCACCCTCCGTTCTAGACAAATGTGCTGTCTGTCATTCAGACAGACAGACAATTTAATCCCCTGCTGCCTTCCATGATTCTGGATGTAATTTTCTTTTCAGAAATTAATCCAAATTGTGTTCTGCAAACATTTTTATACTCCTCTCTTTAGAGAAACTTGAATGCTGCAGATAAAAGAAAAGAGGCAAGGTGAATGAGATAAGTTATCAACCTGTATAAAGTCTGCCCTCTGATTCATCGGATCTGTGATCACACAGAGCTGTGAACTGACTGTTGGAGGAAGAGAGTGTATTTAAAAATGGACATTCATCATTTCCTTCTTTTATATATACTGGTGTTAATAAAAGCTTTTGAACAGTGATTTTTAAATTAATTGTAGAGAAAAAAAGAGAAGAATTTCTACAATCTACCAGCTTGGGATCAACAAAGTACATCTATCTATCTATCTATCTATATAAAAAATGTGTCAAAATCTGGAATTTTTTAAAAATAAATATATTTTTCAATCACTCTTTTAAATGAAGAAATGTTTGTTTCATTCTGTTAAAAATCAAAATCTTATGTGAACAATCCTGTTTAAGAAACTCCTGATTATATGTCTCCTCTTTCAACAGTCAAGCTGAATGAAAGCAATTTGATTACCCTAAAATGAAGTACAGATAGATGATTGCACAACAACGACAATAACAATATGTTATCTTTTTTTAAACTTTTTTTTTAAACTGTTTTCAAAGAACCTAAAACAAAAGTAGAACATTTGCAGTGTTTATTAAAAGAGCTCAGAAGCACAGGGGGGCAGTGGAGGAGGGAATACATTGACATTACCTTTTCTGAAACATTATTTACTTGTTAATGCTGTTTCATTGAAGTTTATAATTAGCTTGAAGGCAGCAGTTGCTACAATACACAAGAGTAAATCCAGATCCATAGATTTGTTTCTGTGTGATGCAGAAGTAACAATCTTCCTTTATTTCACTGTAGTCACAGGAAGACGGTATCTCTGTGAGCAACAGACTAAAGAAATCAGATCCAGCAAGGATAAAAGAAACATTTTGCAATATTTGTATCATAAGATATATTTCATTTAAGCACTGGAAGGCTGTGAGAGCCTTATTAATTACTTACATATCCTTTGTTTTTAAGTAAATATCTGATTAAGCACTTCTGTTACACTATTCCATCTGGTTTTACGTTACCTCCTTTCACCCTTTAAGACCTGTGGACGTAACACCTTAGTAGTGAAGCCAGTGGAGGTGACGTCTCTAATCTGAGCCCTTATTGGCCAAAAAGTATGTTTTCCTTGCTAGACATTAAGAAGGCTGAATACCACATCAGGAAGGGGCACAGACATCTAAAAGTCTCCCAGACGACTCAAATAACATGAGTCTGATAGATTATTGCATTTTTTTGGAGCTGATGACTCCAAAAATAAACTACATACTGCAGCTTTAAATGTCTCAGTGTGTTTACTTTTATCTGCTATAACAAAATTGGCTGCACTGGAGGGGACAATATTCAACTCAAAAATATCCATAAAAAGGTCCACAGAGAGAAGGGGGGGAAGGGAAAACTCAGTGTTATGTTTATATTAAACCTTAAACTCCATTGTGCCTCTTCAAAGCAAAGAATAAAAGGATGAAGAAGAAGAAATAGATCACCATATGGAATCTATTCTTCTAACAAGTGCTTGAGGATAATTAATTTGGCCATCACATTGCAGTGTTAGTGTGTATTGGACTCAAAACTTCCCATGGTTTGTCTGTTTTTACTTGTTACCTGGATCCTCAGCATAGTATCTTCAGTTTGTTGCAGCTAAGAGTTCAAGTTGTACCTGTCTGCAAGTATACAAACAATTTGCTAAAAGCTCTCAAGAGAAAATAAAAATGGTGGGATGTTTGAGAAGAGAGGAGGAGAGAAGTGCAGTTGGCCGATGAAAAGGTAATATCTTATAGAGAGGCCATGGTAAAGTGATTGGCCTTGCTGTTTGGAAATAACACAAAAATACAGTGGCAAATAAGACAATTAAAAAAGAGTCTCAGACATTTTTTTTTACACACACCTGTTTTTTTTTTTTTTGTTCCATCCGTCTTCTTTGAAGAGTCAAATCTGTCATTTCAAGAGACAAGTATTCCAGTTTTCAGGAGACAGGTTTAACACACAGGCATGTTAAACTGAGGGTATGCAAGTTGAGAGTTAAAGGTCCCATATTTTGCTCCTTTTCTTCAGTTTAACATGGATCCCTGATGTCTTCATGAAACTTCAGTAACATGCTTTGGTCCAAAAAGCCTATGAATATAGCACAGCTGCATTCTTTCCATGCTCACATAACCCCTCTGTTCAGAACGGCTGGTTTTCATATGCTAATGAGCCAGACCAGACACATGCAGCAATTCATGATAGACCTGCAGCATAACTCATGCGAAGCAGAGTGCTCTGGTGCTCCAGCCACATGCCGCTTACAGTCCTGAACACATATGAACTGTTAATTCTTGCCAGTTACCACACACATGGTTACAACAGCAAAGCTCTTTTCCCTCAAACATCACAGGCTAACTCACAACATGCTAACCACCGTGGGACAGCTGCACCTAGCCTACCTTCCGGGCTAATGTTAGCCCAAACGGAGGGGTAATGGGGTGGGTTTAGGATTGATAATATTCAGCCAGCAGTTAAACTTATCTACCTGAACACACACAAACCACAAATTCATGCCGGTTACCACACACAGCTACAACAGCGACGCTCATTTCCCCCGAACATCACAGGCTAACGCACGATATGCAAGCCTTGGCCTAGTCACCACAGTGGGACTTAGCTTACCTTCCAGGCTAACGTTGTGTGTGTGTGTGTGGGTGTGTTTGTGTGTGTCTGTGGGGGTACTCAGGTAGACAAATCCGGTTAGGCTATGCAAATGAAAATGTACTTTTACGTAACAGTAGAGCCACAGACTCAACTCACCAAATACCATGAGTTTACATTCATTGCATTATATGTCCCCTTTAAGAATTGAGTCACTTGGTAAACTACTAATCCATTTCTGGTCACATCTGAGCTAAAATTATGCAGCTTCAGAGGAGCAGGCATGTACATGTGTGTGTGTTGAGCAGTCCCTCCAGTCGCTCTTCATGCCAGTGAAGGGGATGTGTTGTGTTCAAGTGCTCCCATTGGGGTGATCAGCAGCTGCAAGATGTGTTTTGCTCTGCAGATAAAAACTATTTCGGTCTAATGTTTCAGTTAAATTTTCATACTGTCTAATTTTTAACTGCTAAATGAAGAAGATGGGAGTTCACACCCAGCTGATGTAAGGGCATGTGAAACATGGAGCGTTAAAGGCATGTGAATAAATTTAGATGCCAAGGCTGAGAGAGTAAGATCTCAACCAGTCTTTTTTGTCATCAGTCACTAACTTTTTATTTTTTTTAATAGTGGCCCCACTTAAAAGAAATAAGATCCATAATCCATATTTATAAAGAATAATAATTAGATAATAAAAAAAAAATTATATGTTCTCTTCCAGCTTGTGTCCCTGCATATTTTTTTCTGATTTATTGCAGTTTTCCTGGTGTTTATTACAGCAGTTATGTATAGAAACTGACAACTTTTTTTTTTTCTTGATGAAATTTCCAGGGAATATTAGTCATGGCACAAGGGAGAAGTAACTGGATTTTGATGGTGATCCAAATCCATAGTCAGATCCAGTATGGGCAGATGCCTGGACAAGTTGTATAAAGTAAGCGATAATAATAAAAATAAGATAAAATAAAATAAAATGGACATTTTTCTAGAAAAATAAATTTAAATAACTTCTCTGATGTGTGATATTTTGATAGTATGTTTGTCAGTGTTTAGTTTGTTTGTGGCAACTAGGCAAAATGTTGTTGCTTCCAGGCACGAACCTGCTATCTCCTACAATCTGTACTTCTCAGAAAAAACAACAAGATCTACTAATAAATGAATAACACTTTGTTTTCCTGATTAAAAATGGTTCTTTGTACACTGATTTGGTTGAAGTTTATAAAAACCACCGACATGTAAGGTGACCATATATGTACATACATATATACACTATATTGCCAAAAGTATTCGCTCACCTGCCTTGACTCGCATAGGAACTTAAGTGACATCCCATTCCTAATCCATAGGGTTCAATATGACGTCGGTCCACCCTTTGCAGCTATAACAGCTTCAACTCTTCTGGGAAGGCTGTCCACAAGGTTTAGGAGTGTATTTATGGGAATTTTTGACCATTCTTCCAGAAGCGCATTTGTGAGGTCACACACTAATGTTGGATGAGAAGGCCTGGCTCTCAGTCTCCGCTCTAATTCATCCCAAAGGTGTTCTATCGGGTTGAGGTCAGGACTCTGTGCACGCCAGTCAAGTTCATCCACATCAGACTCTGTCATCCATGTCTTTATGAACCTTGCTTTGTGCACCGGTGCACAGTCATGTTGGAAGAGGAAGGGGCCAGCTCCAAACTGTTCCCACAAAGTTGGGAGCATGGAATTGTCCAAAATGTCTTGGTATGCTGAAGCATTCAGAGTTCCTTTCACTGGAACTAAGGGGCCAAGCCCAGCTCCTGAAAAACAACCCCACACCATAATCCCCCCTCCACCAAACTTTACACTTGGCACAATGCAGTCCGACAAGTATCGTTCTCCTGGCAACCGCCAAACCCAGACTCATTCATCAGATTGCCAGATGGAGAAGCGCGATTCATCACTCCAGAGAACGCGTCTCCACTGCTCTAGAGTCCAGTGGCGGTGTGCTTTACATCACTGCATCCAACACTTTGCATTGCACTTGGTGATGTATGGCTTGGATGCAGCTGCTCGGCCATGGAAACCCATTCCATGAAGCTCTCTGCACACTGTTCTTGAGCTAATCTGAAGGCCAAATGAAGTTTGGAGGTCTATAGCGATTGACTCTGCAGAAAGTTGGCAACCTCTTTGCACTATGCGCCTCAGCATCCGCTGACCCTGCTCCGTCAGTTTACGTGGCCTACCACTTTTTGGCTGAGTTGCTGTCGTTCCCAAACACTTCCACATTCTTATACAGCTGACAGCTGACTGTGGAATATTTAGGAGCGAGGAAATTTCATGACTGGATTTGTTGCACAGGTGGCATCCTATCACAGTTCCACGCTGGAATTCACTGAGCTCCTGAGAGCGACCCATTCTTTCACAAATGTTTGTAAAAGCAGTATGCATGCCTAGGTGCTTGATTTTATACACCTGTGGCCATGGAAGTGGAACACCTGATTCTAATTATTTGGATGGGTGAGCAAATACTTTTGGCAATATAGTGTATACTAACTCAATAGCCACACCTTTATAAAGTAGCTACATTTTTTATGCATAGAAAGATTCACCAATGTAAATATGCACACCACATTAGTAAAAAAAAAAAAGATACAAAAATAAAGTCCAAGAAACTATGAAGCAGACATGTAATGAAGTAGCGTTGTGCTAAATAACACAGAGACTTGCCAATCAAGACAAAGTTTTACAAAGAAACAATATAATAATTTTGTTAAATTTCAGTCAGCATTTCAAATAAATATCTCTCTTTGCAAACATATAAAACACCTATCAAAAATATGATCTGATTAGATTAAACCCAAATTATAGAAGTTCTTAGAGTTGATTCAGAATATTAAACCAGCTACACAAGCTCAGAACAGGGTCTGTCACAGTGAGGCTGAATTTTCCATATTCAGCAGCTAATAACTGAGACTCAGCCACATTGACCCACTCTCTCCAGTTCAGCTTCATGCCTAGAGAGCATCCATACAATGCCACATGCTCACTTGTGTACAAAGCCACGCACAGATACAAATATGCTGTCTCTTTTCTATCTCAGGACAAAGAAAAAAACAGCTTTTCCTCAAGTACCTGCACAGACACACAACACACACAGGCAGCATGGATCACATGGCAGCATACAAACACAAAGATCGATGCATTCTCTCTGACACTACACTCAGGCTGTCTGCTGGACATGGATTAACATGGACAGAGAACAAGCACTTTCATCAGAGCACAAGACAGAACAGGACACTGCTCTCCGCTCAGACTTAATGCAAACCATTGAGAGAACATTGGCTCATATCGTGTGGTTGTGTGTGCATGCAGATGGAAAGGAATACCAAACACTCCTCAGTTGCTTGTAACTGTCTTGGCATTAAAACTACTTAAATAATATACAGTGCCATGAAAAAGTATTTGCACCCTTCCTCATTTCTTACTTTTTTGCATATTTGTCACACTTAAATGTTTCAGATCATCACACAAATTTTAACATGAGACAAAGATAGCCTGAATAAATACAAAATCCAGTTTTTAAATGATGATTTTATTTATTAAGGGAAAAAAGCTGTCCAAACCCTATGTGAAAAAAAGTAATTGCCCCCCCCCCCCCCCGTTAAATCATGAGTTAACTGTGATTAACGACATTTTTTTGAAAGCTGAGTTCAATTTCACTGACCGCATGGAGACCTGATTACTGCCAAACCTGTTGAATTAAGAAATCACTGAAATAGAACCTGTCTGACAAAGTGAAGTAGGCTGCAAGATCTCGAAAAGTAACACATCATGCCACAATCCAAAGAAATTCCAGAACAAATGAGAAACAAAGTGATTGAAATCTATCAGTCTATTACAAAGCCAATTCTAAGGCTTTAGGACTCCAGTGAACCACAGTCAGAGCCATTATCCATAAATAGAGAAAACTGGGAACAGTGGCGAACCTTCCCAGGAGTGGTTGGCCTACCAAAATTACACCAAGAGCACAACAACTAATCATCCAGGAAGTCACCAAAGAACCCAGAATAACATCTAAAGAACTGCAGGCCTCACCTGCCTCAGTTAAGGTCAGTGTTTATGACTCAACAATAAGGAAGAGACTGAGCAAAAATGGCATCCGTGGGAGAGCTCCAAGGCGAAAACCGCTGCTGACCAAAAAGAACACAAAGGCTCGTCTCACATTTGCAAAAACACATCCTGCTGATCCCCAAGGCTTTTGGAAAAGTATTCTGTGGACTGATGAGACAAATGTTGAACTTTTTAGAAGGTGTGCGTCCCGTTACATCTGGCGTAAAAACAACACAGCATTTGATAAAAAGAACATCATAGCAACAGTCAGACATGGTGGTGGTAGTGTGATGGTCTGGGGCTGCTTTGCTGCTTCAGGACCTGGAAGACTTGCTGTGATTGATGAAACCATGAATTCTGCTGTCTACCAGAAAATCCTGAAGGAGAACGTTCGGCCATCAGTTCGTGACCTCAAGCTCAAGCTCACTTGGGTTATGCAACAGGACAATGACCCGAAACACACTAGGAAGTCCCCCTGAGTTAAAACAATTCTGTGCAGAAGAGTGGGCCAGAATTCCTCCACAGCGATGTGGAAGACTCATCACCAGTTATCGCAAACGCTTGATTGCAGTTATTGCTGCCAAGAGGGGCACAACCACTTATTAGGTTCAGGGGGCAATTACTTTTTCACATAGGGTCATGTAGTTTTGGAGAGCTTTTTATCCCTTAATAAATAAAATCATAATTTAAAAACTGCATTTTGTATTTACTCAGGCTATCTTTGTCTCATGTTAAAATTTGTGTGATGATCTGAAACATTTAAGTGTGACAAATATGCAAAAAAGTAAGAAATGAGGAAGGGGGAAAATACTTTTTCATGGCACTGTAGATGTGGTTTTAAATTCGCAACGAGCCAAAGAATGTGTGAATGGTGTTTGGGTGATCATTACCGAAATAATCTTTCTCCTTTTAATACAGGACATATCATGCTGATCCACATCTACAGAAAATGGCTCCTCACAGGTTATAAAGCACCCTCAGTGAACCTGAAAACACACATATACCAAGCAACAAATGAAGCATGGCCGCTGAATTATTACTTCAGTTATCTACAGGAGAAGTGGTCTTAGAAATCGAGTGAACATCATATGTGATCTTTTTCTCTCCATAAAAATATTATTGTTGAGGAGAGGAAAAGTTTCTTCAAATGGAAATTTCACAAGAGGATGAAGGAATAAGAAGGAACCTGAAATTCCCATGCTGGCCCACAGTGTCGTGGATTTGTATATTCTTGGGGCCATTTTTAAGACCAGTCGGACTTTTTTAAACTATAAAATCTCCGATCTTCAGTTTAAGCAGACTTCTCAGTTAAAGATCAAGGAAGTAAGCAAGATATGTCCCATCAAGCCCTAAAACCACATGGGTCTTAAATGTCCCATGTCCTGCAAAATCAGTTTCATTTGCTTTAATGTTGTTAGAAGAGGCTTGTGGAGCGGACAAACATGACATCTTTTTTTTAAAACTCCCAGTTCATGGAGAAATGTGTTATACCTCTTTACAGAAAAGACACCTCAAAATGCTCCACATTTTACTTCCTGTGGTTTGTTATGTAATATCTATACAGCCGTCACCTACATGTCTGTTTTCTGCTCATAGTTGGCAGATGCCATGATTGTTCCACAGCCTGTAACGCTTGCTCCCTCGTCCCATCAGGTATTTGGGCAGCCAATCAGTGCAGAGCTCATTTTCACAGCTTCTCCGCCCCCTCATAACCAAGTGTTCCCAAGGGGAGGGAAAAAGAGCTGAATCTGATCAGAGACAAAACTATTCAGTCTACATTCAACTTAAATTAAATCCTTGTTGAATAGATTCCCAAGACATGAATTAAACAGTCAAACACACCAGGACGCAGCACCTTCAGGTTTGAAATACCTCAGACTAAATGTGGTGCTGGATTTGCTAAATAGAAGACCACTTTGTCTTATGTTAAATTGACTTCCTACAATGTCAGCTGGTGTGTCAGGATCTTTGAGTCTACTGAGTCCTACAATTGTTTTAGGCATAAAGCTGAGCCTGACCAGAGTTCTTGTCATAAAGAAACCTCAATTGTCTTGAGGAAATTGATTAGAAAAGGGAAGAGTTAAAAAAGTAAAAGTAATGTTTCATGTGTACACCATTGAGTGCTAAAGAATCATAATTCAAAAACTGTGCTATTTAATAATACAGGCACGGTGGGGCAGCAGGTAGTGCACGTGCCTCACAGCACAAAAGTCGCCGGTTCAATACCTGGGTCGGGCAGGGCCTTTATGTGTGAAGTTTGCATGTTCTTCCGGTGCATGCGTGGGTTCTCTCTGGGCACTCCGGCTTCCTCCCACAGACCAAAAACATGCTTATTAGGTTGATTGGTGACTCTAAATTGCCCTTAGGTGTGAGCGTGAATGGTTGTCTGTCTCTCTGTGGCCCTGTGATCAGCTGGTGACCGGTTCAGAGTGTACCCCGCCTCTCGTCCAATGACAGCTGGGATAGGCCCCAGCCCCCCCCGCGACCCTGAAAGGGATCAGCGGTATAGAAAATGAATGAATGAATGAATGAATATTTTACCGTAATGTGTTTCTGATGGCTCTTTGTTGTGTTTTTCTTCTTTCTGTTTTCACCTGTGCAGAGGCTGGAGGTGTGGTTTCCTGGATGGGACTTCTCCTGTCACCGCGGCAGCAGCTTGTTCTCACCTAATCTATGGCAGCCTCAAAGCTCTCCTGATCCTCTTGGAGGCTGCCAGATTGTATCAGCTCTTATGTGGTATATCAGCTGCCTGCTTTTGATCTTGGCATTTTTCTTGTGATGCTCTCTGTTTTGACAAAAGTTCTACATTTTGTTTCTTTTTTTTTTTCCCATAGTGCTTCACCCTGAAAGCCTTAGTGCCAACCACACTGTCCAGCCTCACTCATCAAGTCAGCTTCCCTTGTGTTTGAGTCCCACTATTGGGTCCTACTCTGCAATGTTACAGTTTCTTTTTTGAATGAGAAAAAAAATAACACTGAAAGTACTTCTTAATAGAACTTTTGCTTCACTTCCAACATGTTTAGAGAATAGTTTGTTTTATCAAGTTGTATTTTACACAGTGGCAGTAACACCCATGTACTACATTATCTGATTGGCCTGCAATGAATGTGATTGATTGTCCAATCACTCGCAGGATCTAATTTCTATGGGCTTTTACCCGGATGTGACTAGTGAAATATAATGAACTGTCCATCAGGTGTATCCGGTTATCTTCAATGAACACCCAAACTAAAGGACATCCCCTGCCACAACATACCATCCTTGGAAGAAAAAAAAAAAATCACTGGGACAACAACAGACAAAATATGTTCAATGTATTCAATGCAGAGATACAGAAACACATCTCCTTTTTACAGCAGCAGTCACACTGTCACAGCTAACTCTTTATTCAAACACATCAAAAATGGATTATATAACATGTTACATACTGCAGGTTATATGTAGTCTGTGTATACTGTCACACGCTCAAAAAGCCGGAGAAAAAATGTCCTAAGAGAAGAAATAAAAAATATTTTGCTCCAGAATAGGAACTTTAGATGTCCATGTGTGTTCAATGTCAGTGTAGTTCAAGTGATAGAAAGGGAAATTGTACAAGCATATGTGTGTTTCTGTGACCTTTGACATGTGTCCAGATATATTCAACTGTAAATATTGCTTTGGTAATGCTTGAGGGTATACATTCAAGAACAAGACTCTATGAAAGTATCACTGCAATATCATGTGCAGTGCGTAAATATAGATACACTGGAAATGCAATTATGATTGACTTCATTCATTTTTTACTCGGCTGACCAATGGGAACAGAGAGGGAGGATCAGAGAGAAGAGGGAGAAAAACTCAGACAGCTAGAGAAGGGCATCTGGGAGGGCAGAGAGGGAAACTACAAGGGAAACTTCTGATAGTGCTGTGACAGAATTCTGGATGTCTTCTGATGTCTTACACTTGCATGTCAACACACACTGTCACCCTTTTTTTCTGTCACACACACACACGAACAGATTCACACTTTGCCTTTTCTGTCACTGCATCTCCTCCCCTGCCGTGAGAGCAGGGAAAAAAACACTCTGAGATGTAAAGGCAACAAATTAATTCAGATCTCTGAGCTTTGACTTGGACTGAGCAGAAAGTCTCTGACTGTGCTGCTCTTCTCCCCAGAGCATGGAAAAAGAACTTGTTTTGGAAGTAGAATTTTAATACTGTATCTAATAAGTCCCTGTGAAACTAACATGATGTTTGAGCAGAATGCAGCAGAGCATTGTGACATCTCTCCTCTCTGAACTTGGTAGGCCCATCCACACGTCAACACATAATAGCTGAATTTGACAAATCATAAATATTTCAGTAAAAGTGCATTCCTGGGGTAACCTGTTTAATACAGGGTGACCTCTATAAAGTGAGAGAAACATGTTGTGTTGCTGGTGGAGTTAAAGGTGGTTCTTGGCGGCCCTCTAAGTAATGGTAGAAAGATTTTAAATATTTGCCATTGTAGACGCAATGCATGGGCAGCGCTCTCAACTTAGGGGAACTTTGGGTTAATGGAGCTTGGCATGACTGAACATTTTATTGCGAGATCACTCAACAAGCACCATATTCAGCAGTCGTATAAAGATGCAGCCATTTAAAACTTCCTCACTTACCCTGATAGGGTCCTGGCTGGTCCATGACAGGTCCATGACAGGGCCTGCCCACCCTGACAGTCATAGATTGTGAACTCTAGGCCATAGTTGGGTGAATTTGTGGTGTCAAGTTTGCTCCTAGTTAATTTGGCAGCTGATTTACTAACAAAGGAAAAGATTTAGGCAATGTCATCATGTGAGGGAAGAGCCATGTCATGGAGGCAGCCTGCAAATGCATAAATGGATATGTTTTCAATGGATTCTAGGCACAACCTCAGAGAACTGAGGGGGCTTCCAGTGGCTGGAAGTTGGCTGGTAACTGGCTGGAAGTTGGCAGGCAGCTGGCAGGGAGGGGAAATTCGGAGCGACTGGATCTGTATGCCATTTTACCATGTGAAACTGCAGCTGGTAAACGTCTGTCCACAAAAGGGTGCTCCAAGTCATACAAGAGGAGTTCAGTCCTGAGTTGTAAGCAGCTGGAGCCGACAGAGATGAGCACAGCTGTAATGGTAACAGAGGTATGTTGAGATTAACTCAATGTACCCGATGAGTGTCCGTGTTGCCCTACTAGGTTAACTTAGTCTGAATGGCCTGGCTCAGCTCAATGTGACTTGACTTTTCCCTCTATGTTGGCAAAAATTGGCTTTAAAACGTCTTATATTTTGTTTTCTCAGCTCTGCATTTGTATTTTTAGCATTCAGTGAGGGTACTCAAAAGCTAAAGAATAATACACACAATATTACTCAGTCAATGCCTTTTATCATACACCAAAACACTTTTAACACCAGCAGCTCCAAACTGAAGAGGAAAAGGAGAGCAATCATGGAGCACAGCAAATAGCACCATAGGTTGTCAGCTATGAGGCTAATTGAATTGTTACTACTCCACAGTAATCCTGGTGCTAGTTGACTCTGTGAACTGAAAAGGGACTCAACAGATGCTGTGACTGAACAAAGAGGAAAAACAGGTTTCAGCAACAGAAATCTGACACTGAAAAATCCCTGCAGTGCTGGATTAATGAACAAAAAGGGAAAGACTGTCAGGAAAAAACAACAGCAGACACTCCACTTGCCTACCAATGGGAGATTCGAACATAAAAACCAGTGAGGTGCAGTTCAAGGAGCATTAGCCCTAGAATTTACAGCCACCATATTCTGGCCCAATTCCAATGAAGTTGAGACGTTGTGTAAAATGTGCATAAAAACAGTGTATGTAGTGTATTCAACTGACCAGTATATTCAGTTGAATGCACTACAAAGATAGGATATTAAATGTTCAAACTGATAAACTTCCTTTTCTTTTCTTTTTAAACATTCATTTACTTTGAATTTGATACGAGCAACACATTTCAAAATAGTTGGGACAGGGGTATGTTTACCACTGTGTTACATCACCTTTCCCTTTAAAAACAGTTAAGCATTTTGTAACTGAGGGAACTAACTGTTTAAGCTTGGTTAGTGGAATTTTTTCCTATCCTTGCTTGATGCACAACTGCAGTTGTCCAACAATCTGGGGTCTCCATTGTTGTATTTCATCCTTATAATGCACCACACATCAGCAATGGGAGACAGGTCTGGACTGCAGGCAGGCCAGTCAAGTACCTACACTCTTACAACCACTTTAGATATGCTGTTGTTACATGTGCAGATTGTGACTTGGCATTGTCTTGCTGAAATAAGCAGGGATGTCTCTGAAAAAGACGTCACTTGGATGGCAGTATTGTCTTACTCCAAAACCTATATGTATCTTTCAGTTTTAATGGTGCTTTCACAGATGTGCAAGTTGACCATGCCATGGGCACTAACACACCCCCATACCATCACAGATGCTGACTTTTGAGCCTTGCACTGAAAAAAAACATCTGGATGGTCCTGTTTCTCTTTAGCCTTGAGGACATGATGTCCATGATTTACAAAACAAATCTGAACTGTGAATTCATCAGACCACAGCTGACTTTTTTACTTTCCATCCCAGATATGCTCAGGCCCACAGAAGCTGGTGGTGTCTCTGGATGTTGTTAATATATAGCTGTTGCTTTGCTTGGTATGAATTTTAACTTGCACTTTAAGATGTTGCATTGAACTGTGTTAACTGACAATAGTTTTCTGAAGTGTTCCTGGCATTAAATTCAAAATTAGTGAATATATTAAAAAAAGAGAGAGAGAAAGAGAGAGAGAGAGAGAGAGAGATAAACCACTTTTATGGCAGTTCTGAGAGAAACATTGACAAGGTAAACAAGAATTATCAAGCCATTATTAAATATGTGTTGGTAACTTATGACCAGTGATTGAACCTCTTCATCAGCCCCATCTGTTCTTCATTTCTAAAATATTTTCCCTTATGCATTGTTATAACTGTCTTTTAACACTGTCTGTGTTATGGCCTAAAGAGTGATCATGTTTACAGATAACTTCCAGCTCACTGTGCTGATAGAAATTAAAGAAAAGCATCAGAGACAACAGCAGGTGTGCTTCAAATGTATGATTGAAAAATGTTTTTTGTCCTTGTACAAACCCTAATTCCGGTGGAGTTAGGACCTTACAGCCAAATCCTTATCAACCAAAATTCACTGTAATACACAACAATGACAAGATATTCAATGTAAAAAAAATTGATACACTATATTGCTTTTTTTTTTTTTTTTGGCAACTATTTACTCAATTTGAATTTGACGTCTGCAACACATTCAACAAAAGCTGGGACAGGGGCATATCTACCACTGTGTTATACCACTTTTCCAGCGCTGCTTGAGGGATCCATGGTCACGGGCATTTATTGGTGGTTTCCGGCCTTGCCTCCTGCAGAGATTTCTCTGGATCATCTGAATCTGGACTGAATATGGACTGAAGATGATAAAACCTCTGAATTTCTTGCTATATTGACATAAGTTCTTATGCTGTTCCACTTTTCAACTTTTCCAGTGTTTTGTTAACCATGTCCCAGCTTTTTTGGAACATGTTGCAGGCATCAAATTCAATCTCTTTTTAGAATATTCAATTTAATACAAGTCAAAAAGGATTTTCAAATCGTTGTATTCAGTTTTTATTTATGTTTTACACAACATCCCATCTCCATTGGAATTGTGTTTGTACCAATCTGACTCATTTTGAATAATATCCTTTTAATATGCTGTTTTCCTCATTTCCAATGCAGTCCTTTGGCAATAATCGTCTGCATCACTCTTGCCAATACAGCTCTTTTGAACTGATTAAAAAAATAATTTGAAAGAATTGAAGGGGAAATGGAGGACAAACAGAAGTCAGGGTGACAGGATTAATTTTCTGTCTGAAAGGATGTTTTAATCTCTTTTACAGATATTAATAATCAAACAAATAGACAAAGTCATTGACGTCACTGCAATCTATTTGACTGTGACTCCACTCTTAAAAGAACTTTCAACTTGTTTAATTTTTTCACTAATTAAAACCTCCGAATGAACACTGGGTCTTAATGAACATCTCACAAGCACAAACAAAAACTGAGGCAAGTCAGCTATGCACACACACACACACACACACACACACACCCACAAGCAGAACACACCTGACTTGAATAAGTCACTAGAGGCATTAATGCTTAGCCTTTGGGTGTCAAAAGCCATTCCCTGAAAGTGCTGCCATCATCATTCTGACTGTGCTCCATTACTGTCTAACTACCCATTACCCTGGACAGAGGGGGCTGTTAAGTAGATTAATGTCAGCCTGAATGATTATAGAAACAAACACAGTCAGCCGTGAACATGTGAGAAAATCAAGCATAGCCAAACCCCATGTGGAAAGTGACTTATACAGTATAGAGTACACAGAAGTATGGACCCACACTTATACACATCACCATTAACATGAACTGAGGGATGGATTATTAATTAAAGCCCTTAACTGCATCTTTGGATTACAATCAAATGTGCATACAAGGGGACAAGTTAAATAGACTCAAACTAATTCAACTGCATTACACACGGAGGACTCAATTAGCACAGACATATTAAAAGTCCTGCACCAAAAGCTTATTTGATTTCCGCAAGCCAGTAAACGATTCATCCATCAGGGTGCAGGTGGGTTTTCACACTTTCTCTACATATTCCTTTCCCACAGCCATTTGGACTTTTAGTGCACCTGTTAATTGATCAACTTTGTAGCTCTGACTGGCTCAAGGTTTTGTACCATCTGTTCAGGTCTAAATCAGGGTATGTTTAGATGTAAAGGAATGCAGCAGGTGCTGTGATTGATGATCTGAGCTAGAAATCTCACAGTAATTACAAATAAGGGAAATATCAAAATCACCACAATGTTACACAGAGTAAGGAATGCATTAGATGATAAAACATTGTATCATTTACATATCTCAACAATTGTTTCATGTCTGACCTACTGTTAATCAGATAAAATCAATCAATATGAGTTGATAGCTACTTACTTACTGGATAGATGCAATATTTTATTGCATGTAACTGCAAAATTTTAGTACTTTAGGAAGCTTTTTGTGTTGGTAACGATCAGTTTGTTTGGTCCATTAAATTTAAATAGTGTTTAGAATGTAAATCTAGGGGTAGAAAGTAACTAATAGCACTTACTCAAGTTACTGTAATACAGTCAATATGTTGTGCAGTTCTTCTGTTCACCACATAGGCCTTCTAACAACAACAACAACAACAACAGTAGAGCTCAAAACCACTGAAGGCCACAATAAACTACACAAACAACTATTTAGAGATACAGACTCTTTCTATGATAACAACCTCTCAGATAACCACATACACAAGTCAAAGTGAACTGTATATCCATCCATATATCAGTCTAGCAAAATAAATACTGTAAGTCACAGACAAGCCAAACATGACCAGAACATTAAGTACTGTTAATTCTTTTCAACAGACTTGGTGTCTTAGTCCCACAAAACATGTTAGAATGAGCAGGTACCTGCTGTCCTCCATGTCTGTTATGCTGCTCATTGGAGCAATGTTCGTTCTTCCACATAAGCTGGTTTTAAATAACTGTCTAGTTAACTCCCACTTTGAAACTTATCCTCAGCCATGTTAAGTTTCAAAAACAGAGTCTTGCAGTCTTTTAAATGACTCTGGAATAAATCCATGGGTGGTTTAACCATTAGTTTTAGTGATGACAATATCCCGTGGCTGCTAAACTTTGGGGTGCTTTAATCCCAAGAAACTCAAAGCTTCAAACTCAAACTTGACTTAAAATCCTTCATGTTCATTTTTTTGTAAGTTGACCAAAATTACATCACAGAGCCCTTATGACTCAATTGTGAGCGGTATCTGTGCTGTACTTCCCTGACTGACAGCCAATCATTCTGTACTGGCTGCAAGGCTTTTAAGTCATTACTGTTAAAGAAGTGTACAGGCAGTGCACAGGATTATGGCTGGCTGCACCACAAATGAGAATGATTTTAATATGAAAAGCTTTGGTCTACAGTGCTGTTGTCTTATGAAGACACTGCTTTCCACAAGCAAGGGCAGATGTAGTGTTATTAAAATAAATTCATTGAAAAGCTGCACAAGAAGATTAGCACACCTGTTTCAGAAGATTTGTCATGGATAAATTCAAGACATGTATGATCTGGAATTTCATAAAATATTCATGGAAATAACTGTGGCATGTTTAACCTCATAGAGGACTGCTTCAGTGCAAAACTTTTTGGGCTGTACAGCTAAAAGCAACCAAATATATTGGCACCAATTGGCGGATATTGTTTGCTCCTTTTCTTATCATTACTGTGAAAACCAAATGTGAGGACAATCAATGAATTAAATCACACATAAATGGAAGGTGTGCGAGGCTGGATTTTCTGTGATCAGGGTTGCAACTTATTTGAATAAGAAGTAATATAAAAGATGTTAGCACATGAAAAAGTGGAAAAACAATTCAGCACTGGAAAACCCAAGCAAAAATATGCAAATTATAGTTGGAAGAAGAATAGAGTGGTGAAGAGAGCTTCAATCAGAAAAGAAACCAAAAGACCAGATGGTGACATTATGTAAACAAAATGTGACAAGACAAGTGTTTATATGTGTGTATGTAAAGTGAATGGCAGAGCTAAAAGTAAACAGGCAGAGGGAATGACAGCAGGCTGATGGCATCACATTTATTCTCAGGGCCATTAGACCAAATGAGCTGCTGTGCAGTAAACAGTAAAGCAATCAGATGCTTGATGAAGAGCGTATTGATTGAGAAAAGGATATGATACAGGGACAGATTTAAAATAAACAAGGTGCTGTGGAATAGAGCTACCTGTGGTGACTCAATATGATTATTTGACTCATACAAACAGTATCAGAATTCTGTTAATGATAGACTGTACAAGTTGCAAATGATGTCATGAAGAAAAATCAGACAAGCTGAGACAAAATTGTAATGGCTGCCAGCAGGACTGTGGCCAGGATTTTGCTGTGATCTTAAATCCCCCACCCAAATAATGTTCTAAATAACCATAGCTGTAGGCCTACACCTTTGACACCTTTAGAGCTCATGAAAATATATATATATATATATATATATATATATATATATATATATATATATATATATATATATATATATATATATATATATATATATATATGTATGTATGTTGTCACAACAAGCACAGAGGACTTTCAGGGGTTCTGAAGAGTTTACTTGATGACTGCTGTAGGAAGAGGCAGGCTAGCTATACCCGATGACTCCCAGTGTTTGAGCTAAGCTAACTAGTGGTAGGCAAGCTTTGGCTGTCACATAAACAAAGAAAATGATGGCGTATCCCTTTAAGATCCAGGTTATCTAGGAGTATTCACTCCTCTTATTTTCTGCTGTTACATTTTTTTTTTTTCTGGAAGTTGATCAATATAAGAAATGCTTTTTAAAAACCCAGTCCCCTGATCTGTGAAAGGCCTCATTTGAACAAGCTGTTTGTCTATTGTCCAAGAATGAGACATACACAGAGCAGAGTTACAGAAGGACAAAAGCACAGACATAAAATAAAAACAAGACTGAAACCATTAAACCTGTTGCTGCTCTATAAAACTCTCAGGCCAAAAAGAGAAGTTCAGCAAATTCAATGCTTTTTAAAGGCTGTTAACAGCACACACTAAGCTCTGTCACCCGTAAATAACTCCTTACACTTGCAGCCTTGCATACAGACACCCTGCACCACAAAACAGTGCAGGGTGTCTTCACCCAAAGATTTTAGAGTTACAGAAAGATCTTTAACTTCTAATCCTACACAGTCACCAATAACCCATACAAACCTGAGCAATAATGCTGATCATCATACAGGAGAGCAATGTCTTGACATTTTACAGGTTACTCTTAACATCCTGTAGTGTGGGGGCTGTGTTAAGAGTTACTTTATTCTCTCAGAGGAGGATCAGGGCCGCCCCCACTTGAAATTGTAAATATAAAACATGTTCAATATTTACAACCAGAAATCCTGATGTGTGTGGAATCTACAGAGGACAGAAAAGCATAGTTAGACGGAAGTCAGGAAGGAAGGCCAGCTTGATGATTTGTGTCAAAAACATGAGCAACTAAACAGCATAACTTGTAAATGATATATAACAAACTGATGAGGAGATGAACTGGATGGAAATCGCAGCTGCCAAGGATGTTACAGTGAGGTTCAGACTTCAGGCCCTCAACTGTATTGAAAGTCATGACTGAAAGACACTATATGGTCTTCCAAATTATTTGGATTAAACACAGAAAAATCTTCTTATTTTTAGTATCAAACGGTTAAGTAAAAAACACTTTTCAAATTTAGACCACTGTCATCTCTCTTATCCTCAGAAGTTTTGTGTGAGTAAAAGTCTTAATCCTAAAAGAAGGCGTCATTGGACAGAAATGGAGATCAAATATGAGAAGCTGCCATTATCCCTGTGGTTCTTTCTTTCTTCATCTTTGACTATCTGCTGAAACTGTGCCAGCCTGAGCCTCCTTCTGTCCATCTTCATTTACCAATAAAACCTGAATTCATCCATGCAAATGAGGTGCCAACCATGCAGCTATCTGAAAGCCATTAGGTTCCCTCATTCAAAGCCATGATTCACACAACGACGCGGCCTTTTCACCCATTTTCTACTCTACTAAATGAAAGCACAAATACACCGGGCCGCAAATTGGAACATGATAAGGTGGATAAGTTGCAGCAGTGTTTCAATCAGTAAAACAATGAGACGATGAAATTATTTCATGAACGGATATCTGTGAGGGGAAGGCTATCACATCAGGACACCAGATTGGAATTTGGAACAATCTCCTCTTTCCCGTGAGATAATAAAACTTGGAGAACAACCTCAGCACTTTGTCTTCTATCCACAAATCCCTGAAACAATTTTAGCCACGCAGTTCAGTTTATAGGATACAGACGGCTGAAGTGAAAGAGAGAAAAGGGAGAAAGGGGACACATACTCTGCAATTTGAACTTCTGATAAGCTAAAGAAAAAGCCTTAAAGGACAAAATGTTTGTCTAAATATAAACTTAAGTATAATTGGTGTGATAAGAACTGCTTGATCGCTGATACAGGATGTGTGTGTGTTGAGTTTGAAGACTTATATCCTCCTTTAGAATTAACTGTCTTAATCCATAGAAATATAAAGCTTTGAACTACTGAAGTCATAAAGAAATGACCTCTGCAAGTGAATGCATTTTGTGTTTGTCACATGCCTTTACAGCAGACCAAGAGGCTTATGAAAATGCTGATCTCTTTCATGAATTTAAACCTGTTATGTCCTCATTCATGTACTTTAACTGAGCCAAATGTCTGTGTGTGGGTGTTTGTGTTGGATTAAGATGAAATAAATGAACAGTGGTTGTGGCTAAGCTAAGTTGAAGCTTCTTAAGAGAGGACAGGGTGGTTTTCAGTGAAAGCTCTTTTATCTAATAACTTCAGAAACAATCAGTCATCGTCATAATGATTCTGTGCATCTGGGAGAAGAATTAATAGAAAAACAGACAGGAACAATTTTGTTGTTTTTTTTTCTCTTACTTGTCTCTATATGATTATATGGATGGTGTTAATCCAGTGATTTGCTTTCTATAAAAATATTGGAATGACTGTGTTTGTCTATGTAAGTGTCCCTGTAAAAAGCAGGGCCCGTATTCACAAAGATTCTTAGAGTCCTCTCAGAGAGCTCCTGACTTAGCCTAAAAGTTCCTAGCAAGGAGTCTTAGCTTAGGAGTGATTCAGGAAGTTTCCAAGAGCAACTCTGAGCAAGGAGGAGACAGAAACTTTTATCTTTGTGAGGAGTTGTGGTTGACCCCATTGCTAGGTATGACGCAGTCTTCTAAAGGTTGTGATTGGTTTCTACATAAAGGGGGAAAAAACACACACACACAATGCGATCCGCGCTCCCAGTAGTGAATGGACAGTAAAATAAACTGATCATATAACTTGAACTGTATTAAGAAATACCCAAGAGTTACATTACTTTTAAGTCATGATGATGAAACTCAGCTAAATTAAATTAATTGTGACACAGCTTTGTTTGAACGTAGCCTATCTCATATGTTCAAGCTGGCCGTTTTACTACTTTACTATTTTACTTTATTTGATATTAATGGTGGACGCAGACTCAGCTGTCAGGACTTACTGTAATTGGCGTCCTTATAAAAAGCGGGTTGATTTGGCAGAATGACAAAAATACTAAATGAATAAAAAAAGAAGGTCAACCACAAACATAATCCCTGCACGATCAAGCCGGTATCGACTAATTAAATCATTGTCATCCAGGGTACAGAGAATATCTCTCCTTCCTCTCTGTATTTCAGCCATTTTTTTCTGTTTAAGACACTCTTAGGCTTCTTAAAAGTCCTCCGAACCTCCTACTAACAGTTTCTCACCTTAGGAGCTCTCTTCAGGCCTAAGACGCTTTGTGAATAACTTTTATCTTACCAAGGGAACATTTTAAGAAAACTCTTAGAATTCAAGGAATTCTAAGATTTTTCTAAGGATGACATCACTAAGATCTACTTTTAGCTTTAGGATTCTTTGTGAATACGGGCCCTGATGTTTAATCATAAATTTGCAATCAAATGCTTGTTGCAAGTCAATCATATAAGGAACCGCTGTTGATCATTCATATTGTGACTGCGTGTCTTACCCACGAGGAGCAGGCTGAACTGCTGAAGCCATGTGTGTCCCTGTGCTGGAGTGGACGCAGCTGAGGGACTGCTTCACTGTCATTATGCTGAATTATCAGGAGATGTCATTGCTTATCTTTGAAGGCTATGTGGAAGGTTAGCTAAGTACCCGTTTCTGATGTCAAAACAGGAGATGATGTCTGGAGCTGCAGAAAGAGAGTGCAGAGCTAACAATACTAATGTGGTCGCATAATGTGTGGCTCTTCTTTGTATTCGTGTTTGCATCTGCTGGCATCATGAGCACTCAGTCGAGATACCACAGTAGAGCACACAAGGACCCAAGGTTGTATGAAACTACCTGTTGTGTAATATACAAACTGCAAACACAGACAACAAGGCAGTAAAAAAAAAAGTATAAAAACCTAGTAAAACAAGCAAAAATCTTGTATGATCATCAGATTATATGTGTTGGCAACTGATAACCAGTGGTCAGACCACATTATCAGCAATATCTGCAATCACAATAACACAATATTTACTTCCTGTCTTGATGTTTGAGTGTAATAAGTGACCATGTTAATGAGTGACTTTATAGATGTCATCTTCACAGCACTGGAGAAAACAGAGTGAACTCCCCAATCCATTATTGTTAGGGGTTTTGTTGGTGTTGTTGTTTTGTTTGTTTGTATTTACCATTATATCAAACTGTAATAACTAGAAGTTTTAATTTAACTAAATACAGCAAGAGACAATGTCAACTGAAGGTCACCAATTTACATGGTCATATGTTGAGAAGATAAAAAAAAATCCCTGACTTTCAAAAGAAAAATGACCTCCTTAGCTCTTCTCCCTTCCCTCCCCTGAGAATATACTCTCCTCTCCATGTTTTACTGCCTTTATCATTCATTGTCTTTTTATTTACTGCTTGTTTTCTGGTCTCACTTTCATATCCCCTGTCAGCCTCATCAGTCACTTTGTCATTTTGTTCCTCACTTCTTTTCCCGGACTTCATCATTGCTGCTTTGAGGAGATGTAAAACAAAACAGATATCACCCCTGCTCAAACCTGTTTGCGGGTGCTGAGTGCATTATCCAATAAAATAAATATCAATGAAGTGTTATAACATTTGACTACCCTCAGTGCTGAGCACAGCATCAACAAATTGAAGCATGGAAGCCCTCTGAAGCCTGTAAGTACACTGATTTAATGTCTTTATGCAAAGAGCAGGTCTGCGGGGCAGGGAGCAGGCAAATCACATATTCTAAATGCTGGAGAAGCCAAACATATCAAAATATACAGGCAGAAACAAAAGCTGAAGTTATGCTAAAAGGAATGTGAGTGGGTGAACTAAATGATTTTGTGTTGTCACAGTATAATACAATATCAGTCACGGTAATATGTGACTGATAGTGTACAACTTTTTATCCCATATCCACAATCACAAAGGAGAACTAAAATGTCTGAAGAGCTTAGAGGTTACTTATCTGTCTGCATAAAACTGTGATAAATGTTTTTACACAAAAAAGTAAAAAGTTTATTATCAGTATTGAAAGATATAATACATGTAGCCAATTTTTTGGACATATATATATACTGTATATAACGTGGCAGAATGTACAAATGTGCCATAATGGTTAACGTTATTATTATCACTGAATGCCCACTTTTCTAAATCAAAAGACCCATTTATTACCTCCACCAGAAAGGAAATATTTTGCTTGCATTTTTCTGTTTGTTTTTCTGTTTGTCTGTCTGTCTGTGAACAAGATTATTCAACAGTTTCAATTTCAAATGTCATGGTGGACATCTGGGCAGAGGCTGAAGAAAATCCTCACTAGCATTCTCATGGTTTTGCATTCATATGACTGCGTGACCTTGACCTATGACCTGTGATCTTTAAAATCTGATCAGTTCACCCTTGATTCATGGTGGCCATGTGTGCAAAGCTTGAAGAAAATTTTTGGACATTCTTGTAATGTAGCTTTTACAAAAATGCTTTTGTGAGCATTCGTTTTGTGGCTGAAAGCAAAGATGTCTGTCTTTGGTGTTATCACGATGTCCACTCGTCATGCCACTATGTTACGCAATGTACCTGAAAACCTCAGCAAAAAGTTGTGTCTACACAAGATGGCTGCAAGAGGGGAGCAACGCGGTACGAGCTTTTTGAGGTTCAGTCGCTCGTTCTCTCTCCTGTTCACTCTCTCTCTCCCTGTTTGTGTGAGTGTGTATTTTCTCTTATACTGTGTGTATGTGTGTGTGAGCGCAAGTGAATCTGAATATGAGATGGGTGCATCAGAGGATGCCTGTGTGCTCTCTCTCTGCATGGGAGAGAGAGCGAGTGCAAAATACTTTGACTCACCGAGTAATATGTGTGTTCCCTCTCTGTAATTCATCTTTATCTGCCAGTGTGTCAAAAAATGAATACATATATTTTATATTTGTAAAGGTATAAATTATACATTATATTGTATTGATATAATTTTTTTTTATCAGATATATACCATTGTTTCTTAAAGAAACATTTCTATTGCAGATGATGCAAAACACCTTTGACCTATACTCATAAAAATGATCATATCTCAAAAACTAAAAAAGGGAATTAGTTAAAATAACCTCTGGGGCGTTCACAATAAGTTTGTCTGGGTTTCTATGATCATAAATCTTTTGGATCATTGTGTTTGTTGTATTTATTCATTAAGATTTCATTTTAAAAAAAATGAATTTGTTCATGCTTTAGTCAGAGCAAACATCAGTTCAAACGTTGACAAATCACTTCAAGCATAGTCGAAGTACCCAACATATGTACAAGCAAATCGAAAACATAACGGTCAGGCCTCAGTTCTGGGCACAGAGACATATGCACATTTCTAAAAGGCCAATGTCTATTGGGGAAAAAAAAAAACTCTTTCTAAGATCCTTGACTGAAAAAGTTTCCCTAAGGATAAGTCTACCACTAAAATACAGTCAATTAAGAACTCAAAACATGGCAAATGAATACTATTCTCCAAGTGCAAGAGCAGAATCCAAGTGTTTGTGTAGCTCACGACCTTTCTGTCTGCCCTCAGTCCTGTTAATAGGGGAGTTCACATGCTTTAAATACATCCAACCAGCTGCTTCCAAAATGTGTCCATGCTTTCGTATGTTTAAGATTCAAAGTAAAAGAGTGTTAGCCTAAGACTGCTAAAATTCATGAGACACGTGTTTTATTTTCCACAAGGTCATGTGACGTTGTGTGTGACGGTTTTGTATCTTTATGTTTTAAGGCTCTTGCAAAAGCCGAATGCGAGTCATGGCCTGACTGGATTGAAGCCAATACTACTTTGCGCAAGAGAGAAGGCAGAGATTATGTGAGTGTGTGTTTATGTGTGTGAGGGTTTGTATGAACTTAGGGTGTTTAGTGATTGTGTGTCTAAATATGTGCTTTGGGGAAAATTTCAGGATGGTAGTGAGGGAGAAGAGCGAAGAAATTGAGACTGGGGCATTTGCACATCCTATCTCCTCTGGCCTTCTGTGGAGCAGAGTTAGAGGAGATACTTTCTGTTTGTTGAGTGCAAGTTTGAAATGACCATGTTCTCTTTGACAGACTTCATATTGTACTTTATTGTGAGTATGTATAGACATGTCTTTGACATTGGTTTTAAAGACAAGCTTAAACAGAGGACATCATTATTTTTTCATGACCCGGTCAACACATTCCAAAACAGTTTGATGCCTTTTAAATACATTTGGCTTGACAGTCATCCATCTTGCTTTTATCATTTTTGACACAAAAAGGAAGGTGCAGGCAGGAAAACGTATAAAACACTTCAAATCTTGTGATGGCTGCAACAAGTTCTCTGCATCGGATCAGTATGTCAGATGTTCAAAATTCATAGAACCAACCGTTAGATGCAGTCGACACAGGACCGGCAGGATCAACGATTGAGCCATAGCTGCCTGAACAACTATAACAAAGTTTACAGACAAACTACTCAAGCCCATAAGCCTCAGTTTCAAAACAATGTGTTAGACAGTACAGACACAAACATGTCTGTTCATTTAGATGAGAACAGATGATCTTTCACAGGTCAGAATCAATTTGGTTGATAAGTTTGATGTATTACTTCAACTAGTGACCGTGTAAATTAGTGACTTTGAGTTGACTCTGTCTGTGTTTGTGTTATTTTATGTTAATAACTGTATTTTCCTAAATATAAACTACTAGTTGGTGTTTTTTGGAACAATTTCCAATCCCAATTAAGCTGAGGTTGTAAGGATTCCCCTTTCTCTGCTCCTGTTAGAACTGTTTTTGCCTCCATGGAGGTTTCCTTAAATCTTCTGCCTCTCTGCTCCATAGGGGAGTGGCCGTGGCTTCCCCCTGCACTGATCCTCTGCAGCTACACATCTGACGGGAATCACCTCGTCATCTGGTACCTACAAAGCTGGCTTGTGGACTCTTCTCCAGTGCCAGTGGATTTCCACAACTCCAGTGGTTTGTTGGCTGTCTCTCTTTTGCTCTAAAACTTTTGTGATTGAGCTAAGCCTTTTGATCTCCCATTGGGAGTTTTCTGCCCTTGTGCATACTCTGTGTGTTTCTTGGACTGTCACTCGTATACTTATCTTGTGCCCCTGCTCCTTCTCTCCACAGTGCCTCCAGGAGCCCTCACCACACCAACCACCTATCTACTCACCTTCTTCACGGAGATCTCTCATGAACCTTGGATTCCCCCTTTAATCCCCCCACCTGGTCTTCCAGTGCAAATAAAACTTTGTTACACCTGCGATCTGCCTCCAGCTCTCAGCTTTTGGGTCCTACAATAAAACATTGGTTTCATACCATAACAGTAGTGTTGGTTAAAATGTGAATAAAAACAGAATGCAATGCTTGCAAATCCTTTGGACCTTTGTTCAACTGAATTCACTACAAAGACAAAATATTTAGTGTTCAGATTGGTAAACAATTTTTATTGTCATGTTATTTTATTTGTTGACAAATATTCACCCATTTTGAATTTGATGCCTGCAACATATTTCCAAAAGATTGGACAAGACTGTGAAAGTTGAGGAATGCTAAAAAAACATCTGTTTGGAACTTAGGTGAACAGGTAAATTGGAAAGACAGTGGCTACGTTTATATGCAGTTAATATTCCGGTTTCTGAAACATTTGGAATAACCTGTTTACATGCATGAGCAAACAGGGTTATTCCACTATACATGGTATCCCGATAAAAACAGCGATGCATGGACAACATCTCGATGCACGGAGAACATCATGATGCAATGCACGTCATTTCCGCTTCTTCTTTCCGTATCCAATAGCAACAACAACAGCAGCAGCAGCACGGCGGATAATGAACAGCCCGAAGCAGGTAGTCGGCTTCGTTTGCACTTTGGTGCTGGTACTGACCAACCACCAGTACCTGACACTATTCTTTGTCAGTTTCTTAATTAATGGAAGACGAGAACATAAGGAAATAGGAAATGTACCCAGATCTGTGCCATTTTACAACAAGTACTTCCTGAACTCAAAAGACCAAGATTCCTTGCGAAAAGAGCATGCGCAGAACACAAATTAATATTCCTTTTGATGGGGATATCCCAACGGGCTTATACATGGCCGAATATTCGGGTTAGAAAAGGAGTAACCCAGGGGTGATTTTCGGGTTTTTAAAAACCGGAATATGAGCATATTCCAATTTTTCAAAAGGGTTTTTGGTGTTACATGGCTTTGTGCAACTGGGTTATTGCTAATATGAAAGGGTTAATGACTGCATGTAAACCAGTGAGTGTCATGATTGGGCATAAAAGGAGCATCCCTGAAAGGCTCAGCCATTCACAAGAAAGGTCGTTCACTACTTTGTGAACGACTGTGTGAGCAAATAATCCAGTAGTTTAAGAACAACATTTCTCAAAGTACAATTGCAAGGAATTTAGGGATTTCACTGCATTAAAAACATACATCATTCTGTGAAGGATATTACCTTGTGGGCTCAGGAACACTTTGGAAAATCATTTTGAGTTGACACAGTGAGGCTTTATCAACAAGATCAAAATAAAACTCTACCATGTAAAATAAAGCCATGTTTCAAGAACACCCAGAAACACAGCCAATTTCTCTTGACCTGAGCTCATCTGAGATGAAACTACACAAAATGGAAAAGTTTGCTGTGGTCTGATGAGTTCATATTTCAAATTGTTTTTGGAAATCATGGACCTTCTATCTTCTGGGCTAAAGAGGAAAAGGACCATCCAAACTGTTATCAGCACAAAGTTCAAAAGTTCAAAAAATCATCTGTGATAGTATGGGATATGTTAGTGCCCACGGCATCAATAACATGCACCTCTGTGAAGGCACCATTAATGCTAAACTGTACATACAGGTTTAGGAGCAACATATCCTGCCATCCAAGTGATGTCTTTTTCAGAGACATCCCTGCTTTTTTCAACAATGTCAAACCACATTCTGTATGTTTTACAACTGCCTTGCTTCATAGTGAAAGAGTATGGGTACTAGACTGGCCTGCCTGCAGTCCAGACCTGTCCTCCATTGAAAATGTGGGGTTCATTATGACGTGCAAAAAAAAGAACAAAAACAGAGTCTATTTAACAATGGAAGTTTTACATCAAGCAAGAATGGGAAAGAACCCCATACAAAGCTTCAACAATTAGTGTCTTCAGTTTAGTGACATTACCCTTGTGGTTAAACATGCCCCTGTTCCAGTTTTTTGGAAACGTGCTAGATGCATCAAATTTAATATAAGTGAATATTTGCCCTAAAAACATAAAAGTTCATCTGTTTGAATATTAAATATTTTGTCTTTGTAGTATATCAATTTGGATTTCAGTTGAGGATTTGCAAATCATTTTCTTCTGTTATCCTCTGTTGCTTGTTTTTGTTTATTTCTATCGGCATCATTGGCCTTAAGTCACCAAATAACTCCTTAGTCTATAACACCAAGACAGCAAAGATGATGAAATGGGGAAGGTATTGCAGAAACGGGGTGTGGATGGTGCTGGTGAGCAGGTTTGATCATTGGTCACCAGTTACCAAATCATATTTGATGACTGCATTGATAATGGGTGTTTATGTTGTTAATGATTCACCATTTTGATGTTTACTTCTCACTTAAGTTAGGTAATTAAGCTAACTTACCACAAAATACTGTAAGCTGTGTCCTGCTTTAACAAACTGGACAAAATTCATAGAACTAAACAAGCTTTAAACCCAGTCAATGTTGTCTCATCCCTTCATGTTTTGCTGAATAAATGGTGAATAATGTTCTCTGGCTGTTTACATGCCATGCAATGCCTTGGCACCAAAAGCATCTCTACTGGATTGCAGATGAATTACATCATCCTTATTAATTTGCAATGTAGTTGCTTGTTGGCTGTATATATCATTACTACTACAGTTGCTGTGCTGAACAATCACTGCAGTGTGAGATGATAACCTGTTAGACTGTTTGTTCCAATTGTGCTCTCTTTACAAACAAACCACTTCAGAGTTTGATTGAATAAGAGCTGAGATCACCTCTTTTAACTGATCTTGGCTTCATATTTTATATTTCTTTCTTTTTTTTTTTTTTTTTTTTTTTTTTTTTTTTTTGCATGTGTCTAAAAGAAGCGGACCAAACAAGGCACACCTACTTGTTTTGGTACACCTCACCCAAACAACCTAGGTGTGAGAGCAAACTAATTCTCTTTCTGTCCTATGCCTCTCCAAGAAACAAAAAAAGACAAAGATTTATGTACCAACAGCTTCTCACAGCCAGCAACCTCCACAATTCAGCAACTAAATTGTAGCCCGAGGTTTTAACTTTCTTGAACAGAGCAGTCCCTCTAATGCTGAATGGAAGTTAATTTGAGCTGCTGGAACAAGATCACACTCACCTGCAACAATGCATGTCAATTACTTTCCTCTGAAAAGACCTGGAGAATATGAATGGTGTGGTAAAAAGCTTTTCCATTGCTAAAATTTCAATATCTGCCTCTTCACTGTAGCCACCATTTATACATTTTCTTTTCAGTTTTTGTCAGTATGCAGTTCCACAATGAATTCCACTTACATTTCAAGCCTTGAGCCAATTGTGACATGTATAATTATACTTTTCTGTGTTGTGGTAAATGATAAAAGTTATGTTGTGAGGGTATGAACCCTAAGTGCTTTAATGTTGGACCCAAAAGCTGAAGACCGAAGGTAGAGTTTAGGTGTAACAAAGTGATTTTATTTGACGAGGAGACTGGGAGGAGAAAAGGGGGGATCCAGGATCCATGGGGAATAATCTGTAAAGAGAGTGAGGGATAAAGGTGGTTGGCGTGGTGAGGGCTTGCAAAGGCACTGGGGAGAAAAGGAGCAGAGGCACAAGATAAGACACAGAGCAAACAATCCAAAAAGCCCAGCGCATACGCACAAGGCAAAAATCCACACATGAGATAAAGCTTAAAGCTCAACAAATACAAAAGCAGGATCAGGAACAGGTGCAAGGCTGCAAAAATGCCTCACCAGAGGCAAAAACAGTACAATACACTACAAAAAAGGCTGAGAAGGGGGTATCCTTACATATGTAGAGTTAACTTTTTAGAGAGTTAATTGCTTTTGTCACACTTCACATAAATCATTTGGTTGAATCATGCTCTTAATAGACAAATATGGCAAAAATCACCATAAATGAATAAATAATATCACCCCTAATACAAACAAGGTCATGTCACATTATCATGAAGGAAACTGAGTGGCTGTGCTTTGCAGCTGTGGTATCCTGGGGTGTCTGTATGTTTTGAAAGGTTAGAAGGTCCAACAGAATGCTGACTTAAATCCTAAATCCTAAAAAAAAAAAAATCCTTAATAAATTGATTTACTCACAATGTTTCTGACATTTAACTTCAACTGGATGATGTGAGTGTTGCTCAGATTCTTCTGAAAGAAACCATAACTTGTGTTGGTCTTGTTTTTGGTGCAAACGAAATATATATAAAACATATTTGGTCATGTGTTTCATTGGGTAATTCTTAATCTCAAATGTTTCAATGGAGAAAGACATAAACTGAGTTGAGGACATGCCTTTAATCAGAGGTGCTGCTAAAAATGCTCTTTGTTTATAATGTGGCATCATTTACATCTATAAAGAGGATACTGTCCTCTGACGCAAGCTTAAATTAATTTAAAGTAGTACCTTTATGAGATTTTGAGCTGTTATTTATATTACCTCTTTATTTTTACAGATTGTTACACTCCATTTTACCGGTTGACAAGATTGGTCAATATTCTGTTTGTTTCTGTTCTACAGATTCAAGTTTGAGAGGACATTTAGTCTACTTATTCCCCAACATAAAAAGTACATTGTATGTCTTCACCATGTAAACACTGTGAGACGGCAACAACTAAAAGTGCTCGCCGATCACTAACATCCGCAAAGGCATTTCAAGCAGTTACTGTCAAAAATGTGGAAAACTGCCCAATCTGGATCCACATCCAGCTTTGGATCATCACCGCTTCTCCCTTGTGCCATGACCAACATTACCTGAAAATGTATTTAAATCCTGTTCAGAATTTATTGAGTTTTTAGCAAAAATCTAGAAACCTTCGCAATGTTGATCTTTAAAAAAAATGTGTGGCTCTGCATCTGTAATCAAAGCAACTGTAGAGCACTTTTTATACAAAATAATGTGGCACAAAATTGTATTTTTTGACATTCTGCATATTGTAGATCAGAGGAGGATGGCAAGGTTTGAGATGAATAAAAGGCAACAGTAACCCAAAAAACTATTGTTACAACTAAGGTAGGTAGAAGACTATTCCTGAATGCACAACATGTCAAATCTTGAAACAGATGGACTAAAGCAGCAGAAGATCACTGCAGAAGACTGGGTGCCACTCATATCAGCCAAAAACTGGAAAATATGGCTAAAATTCACAGAGGTTTACCCAAACTGGACTGAAGAAATTGGAAAAATGTTTCTTGGTCTTATAAGGCTTAACTTCTATGGCAACATTCAGATGATAGGATAAGAATTTGTCATTAAAACGTGAAAGCAGGGATCCATCCTGCCTTGTTTCAATGGTTCAGGCTGGTGGTGGTGATGTCATGGTTTAGGGGATTTTTTTCTTGGCACACTTTGGGCCCCATAGAACCAACTGAGCATTGATTAAACACCAAAGCAAAACGCAAGCTTTGTTGCTGACCTTGTCCATCCCTTAGTGCCCATATTGTACCATCCTCTGGCAACAAAATGCTCAAATCATCTCACACTGGTTTTTTGAACACATCATTGAGTTCACTGTAATGGCCTCCGCAGTCACCAGTCCAATAAAGTACCTTTGGGATGTGGTGGAATGGGAGATTCAATACATGAATCTGTTGCTGAAACATCTGCAGGAAATGGGTGGTGCTATCTGGTCAATGTGGACCAAAATTTCAAGATTTGTTCCAGCACTTTATTGAATTTGTGCAATAAAGAATTAGGATAGGTCTAAAGGCCAAAGAAATCTAACTATGTTCTAGCAAGAAGAACCTGCATAGAAAAGTGGCCTGAGAGTATTAGTTTTGCTCATTTGCCTTCTTGTCTTATTGTCATTATCTCTTGCTTTTACTTTATGTGTGAGTGGATAGGCTGATACTTAAATTTGTTTTAGGACCTATCCATCCATTTTTCTACAGGGAGATGTCTGTGCTGGTCTTATCATGGAACGTGGCACAGTCTAGGTAGAACGATGGGTGATGAACAAGGCAGTGTTCCAGTACATATCAGGGAGAAAAATACAGACTAACATCTCACAAATATCCTACAGTGTTCTCAACTGCATCAGGCCAACACATCTTATAAAACCTAATTCATTGTATAAGTAGGCATGCATCCAACTTACTCTGAAAAGCTCTTAATATCTTCTGAATAAATTGTATTTTTACATCTTTTGTTTGGCATAACTCACTTAATAACTCCGTAGAAATGAATTCATCACTTATTCCTAGGCAGAGATTTAATGTTGCCTGTGTAATTTCTTGCAGCTTCAATAAAAAATTGATTACATCAAATATAATTCACTTTACTGAGTCATGTCCATGGAGACATATGCATACAAGATGTTGCAGGGTTTTTAGGGTAATTTTCAAGTGACTTTTATAAAGCCAAAACAGCAGCAGCTAATAAAGACAAAGTAGCTTTGAACAGACTTTGGTTGATGAAGTGCTCTTTCCTCACTTTGCCATGTCTCTGACTCATTCCTGGCAGTCAAAGATGATAAAGGATGAGATGATATGAGAGGATGGTGGGAAGCCGAGTGGACTGAGGAAAAGAATGAGGCTGAGCACAGATGAGAGAAAGGGATGGAAAATGTGATTATGCCATTTAGAGGGCAGGAAACAGGAGAGGTGGAGGGCAAGAAGAGCATGGAGAAGGAGATAAAGAAGAGAACCACATAGGGAAAGTGGAGGAAGAAAGGCTAATGTGGTTTAGCTTTGAGGCTCTCTGATGCCTCAGAGGTTTGGCCTTTAATGCCCATGAGTGACCGCGCAGATACAGGGAAGAGGAAGAGTGGTGCAGACAGGGTTAACCCCTCTGATCTGACTCCTCTCAGCAGGGCAAGGACAGATAACGGCCAAGCACAACATCCATATTCACGAACACAAACAAACAGGCACACATGGCCCTCCTGCTGATGCTGAGTCTGTGATGAGTGAGGTTGAAGTTGAAGTAGAGTTTATTTCTCAATAGGTGGCACAGAAAATCATTGATCAGGGTTAACTGAGGACTGCACAGGAGGACCCCTGCTGAGGCTGCAGGCAAAGGGAATTTGTGTTTGCCAACTCTGAACATCACAGGAAAAGGAAAACCAATTACACATTCACTCACACAGATTATAGTCACTGACTCTACCATTCCAAAGTCCTGCTGGTGGGATGCTGCTGTACCATGGCATGTGTCCAGTTTATGTTAAGAAAAAAAGAAAAATAAAAGACTAAAAAAATGTATTTCACATGACATGCTACACCAGGAGGCTCAAATCCTCAGGATTCAAACAGCCTAGACCAGTTTGAGGTCACATCACCACAGAAGCCAAATCTTAAATGTATGTCTGATAAGAAACAGAAAAACAACTAGAAGTTGTGTTGCATGTTTTATAGTGTTTTGTATGTTTTTATTGTGTTTTAAATTATTGTTGTCCTTGCAAAGCATGTTGTAATTTCAGTTTGAAAAGTGCTATATAAAAAATACATACATTATTATTGTGATTACTATTAAGTATTCCAAGAGCACAAACCTCCACCAAGACATTTCCAGCATTGTCAAGTGAGTTTTTAACAAAACTGAGAAAACTGCCCAATCTCGCACTGTTCACAAATACTAGAATAAACTTCTGTATCCACATCTGGATTTAGATCACCATCAAAATCAGATCAGTTCTCCTATGTGCCATGAACAACATTTACTGAAAAAGTCATCAAAATCATTCAAGAACTTACTAAGTTATTGGTGAAAATGTGGAAAATTGACCTATCTTGCAATGTGAAAAAGTCTTACTGTTTTATGAACATCACAAGAAACACAGCTGTGCCTGTCTCCCTGCACTGATAGCAGCTCTGGGTGCATGCTTTTGCAGCTGCAGATAGAGGAGACGGGAGCCTTGGAATTATACGGATCACATCTCCCCCAACCTTGTATCCATATTTAATTGAAAATCTGTAAATCTGCTCTTTGGGTAAAGTTGTACCAAAATAAGGAAATGCTTAAAAATAGACTCTCTGTGCTCAGGGCAAGAATGCCATGGTCTTTTATTTTTTTACACTTACGCAATTGATTTCTAACCTTGTAAAGCAGCTGGATTCACCAGATTCCATGTCTGTCATCAGACAGATACATCTTGCAATGCTTCAATATGATACAATTGACTAGGCTTTTAAATAACATCTTAAAGACACAAAAATATGTGTTGAATCATCTTCCAATTTTTTTGAGAGGCCTTTCCCTTCCACTCACTTTTTATAGGATGTTGCCTTTATGGACTTGAACTGTATCCTTTGGATGTGGGAAACAGTCCATCTGGTGTGTCAGGTTAATTGAAATCACAATGTGTTACTTTTTAATCATACTCAAATTCATACCAGTTATATCATGGATGGCGCTGTAGTCAAAACAAATACCACAGCTACAGGCTCAGTGGATGAGACTTCACATTTAAGCTTAGAAATTGTTTTCCATTATGGATATAATTAGCATCAAGCTCCAAACAACTATGAATAGTAGTTCCTCAAAACAGAAAGTGAACAAAAAATCACCCCTGAAACACAGGATGGATTTCTAATGTATCAAAACAGGTATGGATGTTTGGATATGGATATATCCATGGATATTTAAGATAATCTAAAAGCAAGTCATCAGAATGAAACCGAGTCAAGATAGAAGATGGAGAAGAAGACGACAGAGAAACAACCTGGATGAATAACAATTGAACTCAAACCAACACATAAATCCTGGATTATCCGGTGCCAGGTCCACAGATGCAGCTGATTGGCTCTGCTCTGTGGCACATTAACACTCCCATATTGAAATGTTTATCCAACAAATGTTCCAGCAAATGATCCAAAAAACGAATATCTTCACCAACTGATGGAGATGCAGAAAATATTAATCTTTTTGTGCCGCAGATGTCTTGACCTGAGTTTAATTAAAAGATATGAGCAGCCACCTGCTACAGCAAACAGATCAGTCTTGAAACAGATGGTTTATTCATGGGTTAGTAAAAATTGCATGTGATCACATTTTTCAAAATAAAAGAAAAAGAACGGAGATAAAATCAGCACATTTGCAACCACTTAAAATTCTCAAATTATTATGTACAATTTTTGCCCTTCATGGATTCGTTATACTTTGAGATTTATTACAATCATGCATGAACAACACTCAGCCATTTAGCTCATTGATTAAATATGTCAGCTGACCAAAAAAATAACAACGAAGGGACTTGAGTATAAAAAAAAAAAAAAAAAAAGAACCCCTCTTTCTCTCTGTGAACTGAAGCAGCTGGCATGATATGAGAATCAGTTTGAGGTGAAGTTTCTACCAAAAGACAACAAAACGTTTCAAGTGTGCATGCTTGAATGGTTACATGACAGCACACACAAATGAAAATTCTGACAGACTGCTGCTGCAGACGACAAATTTTTAGGGTCATAAATCTGGTAAAGCTTATATTTTAAAGTTTTATTCAGCAAATGCATAATGTGACAACTGATTCATCACTTGTTACTTTGATGACAACTACTTAAGATGAAGGACATACAAACATAAATAAATATATTATCAAATATTATCTTAAAATAAGAGGAAGGGTGCTTTATTCTCTGAAGGTGGAGCGTCTAAGTGTAAAAGGTGCCCTGAGAAAAACATCTTGCTTATTTCACTTCACGGTCATATGTTACTCACATGTTTTCTGTTTTTTTTTTTGTTTTTTTTTTTTATGTTTATAAAGACCTCATTTTCATCCTGCTTGTGTGTCATTTTATAGTCTAGGAGCTGTACATCAACAGCCAATGGTGCATGTGAATCCTCATGTTCTTAATAATGTTTGCCACTGGAGACTGCTTTGCATTTTAACCCTCATTGCCCTTAAAGTTGTTGAGCAAAGCATTTTGTTTTACTTTCATTATTTATTTTTGTTCACACAGTCTGTGGCAGATCATTATGGTACCCTATATAAATGTACCATATTCAATGAAAACTGCATGTTTTTGCCCTCTGGTTCTAAATAAGAAAAAAAATACATTAAAAATTTAATTTGAAGCCTCTCCTGCAACATGAAAGTATGCATGACAAGGCATTGTGATGCTACATACAGGCACATGATCAAAATGGCCTTAAGAAAAAAAACATTAATGTACCTCAAAAAGGCCAGTTGGACCTGAGGGTTTTTGTCAGGATCAGACTGAACTATTTCAGCACAATTTTTGAGCAATGCAACAGGAGGAGAGAGCTTCTTTGACAGTGTGAAGCGCATTGTTTGAAGCACGTGTCACACAGTGGTTTGGGGCGTGTATCCTACATGTTTCTTACAGCCAGGCCCAGGGGGCTTATAATGGATTATGTGCTGTGAGATACATGGGTGTCTTTAAGGTGATCAACCTAATCAGAGTGTCAGCTTTGATTCCCTTTAAATCAGTACGCGCTGGAGGGCTGGCAGATTGCTTAGATGTTTGGTCTGAGTTTTGGCTGTAAGTAAGTGATTTTTCACCCTTTATTGTGCCGCTGCGCTCAAAGAACACAAAAAAGGACACTGTATGAAATGTGTTAAAGTTATAGTTCAGGGTTTTTTTTGAAGTGGGGTTGTGTGAGGTACATAGCATGAGCCTGAAAGTGTCCTGCAGTGTCACAGCTAAGTTCTCTTTCCATTTAGAAAAACTCGGGACAGGTGCTAGTGCCTATACATTGCAGTACAATGCTCAGGATGCTTCAGGACCTTCAGGATCAGAGCATACTACTGGTTTTTATTCGTTCCTTTGCAGTAAGCAGCTCTCGTCATACAGACTCATTCTGATGACTTGCTCACTGTAGACCAAATGTATCTACAAATAAAGTTACCTTACCTGTCGGGCAAAAACCTCCTACCTTCAATTTTTATCATTATTTTTTTCTCATAAGTCATTTTATTTGTCACCATCCATGTTGTAGAATGAGTTTTGGACAAATAGTCGAGTGTTTTCTCTTGTTTCCTGTTATCTATGTTGGAATTTAAAACATGACATCCAAAATGACCACTTGAAACATATGAATGGTCAAACTTCTAGTCAATCATGAGGTGGAGCATGTATAAGTTAGATCACAATGTAATGTAAGTGCATATTCTGCTTTGCTCATTTCTTGTCATATATTGTTATTCCTCATTTTAGAATATCCGGATCCTTTTGCTATGAGCAAATGAGTCAAATTTCTCTCTGTCTGCCAGGGACAGTGCAGGTTGCCATTAAAGTAGCTGTGGAAATGGTTGTCATATATAATGGTGTGTACTCCTGAAAAGAAGGGCCTATTGAAACACACACAAGTTCTTCTTTACCAAAACTTTTCCTTACAGCCCAGGACATTAGTCATATCCCTTGGAAAATCCATTATGAAGCAGCTAATCATCATTGCTCTCACTGAGTCAGAGCCTCATGACCAGAATGAGAAGCATCAATCATACATAGAGCACCCATTCACGTGTGAATTTTTATAAAATTTTTAATATGCCTTAATGATCTTTTACCTGATGTAAGCTCAGCATTCCAGACACTATTACAAATATACCTTAATGTCATCTTCATTTTAGAGGTAATTTCTTAAATTTCTCGGTTAATATGAAAGAAGATGACTCTCTTCATCTTTCTCACTCACACCGTGACCAATAGAGTTAGACAAAGAGAACATGGCTCAATAGAGAACAATCTGTCCTCACTAAATGTCTCTGCCATGCTGTGACACGGACCCACACACAAACAGATGTGGTGTCATGGGTCATTTGGTCATGGTTTGTATGTTGACTGCTTCATGATGAGGAAACATAATTGAGAGCGGGACCAGATTGTTTTTGAAGGCACTATAATGAGTGGGACACTGGTATGGTGCGCGAGACAGGTGTTCAGCCACGTTCTGCACCCTTGACAGAACCAGGCCGCCTCCTGTCTTGGGCAAGGGAATGAATGAGAAAAAAACAAGTGCATGATCAGTTACCAGACTACTTTTGGTTATACTGACATACTCACAGCCCACAGAGCCTGCACAGATCCAGTCCTTCATTCCCAAAAGGGCACTCAATAAAGACAATACAGGCGACACTGATATTGCACGGATTGTACTGTGTAAGCTTAACCATGTTTCCTTTTTACTTTACACTAAGCCTCTCTCATACCATGTTATATCACAGCAACTCTACACTGGATCCTTCCTACAGGTAAGACATTTGGGGAGTTAGAATAAGATCAACTTTAATTTCACAGCTGTAGGTTTAATAATGTACTCAATACAAAAGTGATACTCTGATACTTTACACATATTTTTTTCTTCACAGCAGGTCTTAAAGAGGCTCAGCTCAAGTCAGGGCATATTTGAGAAGATTAAAATCAGGCTTGAGAGCAAAGAATACATCACATTACCTTGCAGTGCAGTTGGATTCACCTAATTCCATGTTTCTGAGGCCACATTCACACAGTGATATTTTGGCCAACTTTTGCCAATATATAGGGAAATGTCGAGCCTTATGAAGCTATGTCAGACCGTGTAGAACTAAGTAAATGTCAGGTGAGCAACGCTGATGTTCAGTGGGTACGTTGACAAATTTTACACGTTGTTTGATCCAACACGCTTGTAAGCACCAGGAAATGTTGACCTCTGCTCCCGTCTCAACCACAGAGTGGCTAGTTCTGCCATTTTAAGAAAGGAGCATGAATGGAAGCTTGGCTATACCTTGCTTCGGATGGGGCCAAGAGCTACAGTTGGCCTATGTGTTATTTACTGGATTTGGGGTGTGAACAAACCGAAAAACAGCATTGATATTTGCATTTATTATGTAAAAGTTGAAGAGCAGTTACCTGAAAAAGGGTCTGTCACGATTGTAAATAATACAAATTCAGAGGCAATGCTGTGACTTCCAAATAGAACTAACACATTGTAGTTTTGTCATTTCTGACAATAGCTTTTTTTTCACACTATTTTCATCTATACTTCAAAATGTTGAATGTTGTGTTCACTCGTAGATCTGTTCATGATTAAACAAAGGTGAATGTTTTTGCATTTTGACTTTAAAAACCCAAAGGCCCAACTAAAAATCCCATTGGCTTTCTCAAAAACCAGCATGATGCTTACTTCATAGATTCGCTACAGAAATTTCTCATCCCTGCACCAAAAAAAAAATAGTATTTAAATTCAAAGACATTTTGAGTGAAGTACACAACTCTTTATAATTGTATGAGGATAATATTTTTCTTTAAAATATGATCTATCAATTTTAACTTAATCAAACTCGGTATAGCCCAAGTTTGGGTAAAACTTGTGAGGGTGTGGTGTAGAAAAGAAGTGGATTAGTTCACTTTTAGACCGTGGAATTGGTTCTTTTTTGAAATTATGAACAATGAACATGAACAAGTACATTTGAAGATGTCTTAAAAGAACTTTGAGCTACTTGCACAACACTGATGGAAACTTACATAATTGCCAAGATTCACATCTCACAAAATAAGAAACAACTAGAAGTGCTCCAAGGGCACAAACCTTCACCACAGCATTTCCATCATTGTTCAGTGAGTTACTGTTAAAAGTGTGGAAAACTGCACTATTGTTTGTGTGAAAATACACTGAAACCTTATATATGGCTCAGTGTGCACACAAGTATTTCTGTGAGCTGCTCAAGTTATGGGTAATGACTGGAAATGGAGTTATATGAGTAATATTTCAAAATGTCACACAGCCAAACAGTGAGACAGTAATGCCTGAAATATTAATGGAGAGAACAAGACAGAGTGAGACTTATTCGTGATCTCATCAGTTACAGAGACGAGGACAGAGACATGCAAGTTAATCAAGTTTCTCCTTCTTGCAAAGCGCGCAGACACACACAAACACACACCTATTGACAGTGAAGAATTTTGTCTAATGAGTGTATTTATCAGCAGACTAAAAGAGCTTTTAAACACAAACTGTTGGCTACAAAATCAATGGTCCCTCTTGAATAGAAGTGTCGTTGGTGGCAGAATTCATCATCAGGTTCCTGTGAGGTAAGATTCTTCATCAGATCTTCAATAGATTGCTGACAGAGGACATGAAAGCATGAATGTCAGGCATCGTTTTACTGTCAGCATAGTCCTTTGAGGACTGCTAAGACTGTGACATGTTTCACTTTACCATATGCTCCAAGAATATCATTAAGAAGCTTCTGGATGATATATTTTGCTATTTTTAGAAGTCACACACCCTTTCAGAGATGTTTCTATGCCTGAATGTCAGCAACAATAAAAACTCCTTTTACAGAATTGTGAAGTATTTAACACCTTGTAGGTGCATTGACCTTTAAACTCCAATTCCAATGAAGTTGGGACATTTTTGTAAACTATATATAAAAACAGAATATAATGGTTTACAAATCCTTTATGACCTGTATTCAATTTAATACAAATATTTAATGTGCAAACTGAAAAACTTTTTTTTTTGCAAATCTTTACTAATTTTGATTTTGATGCCAGCAAAATGTTCCAAAAAGGCTGGGAGAGGGGCATGTTTACCACTGTGCTACATCACCTTTCCTTTCAACAACACTCAAGTGTTTGGAAACTCAAGACACTAGTTGTTGAAGCTTTGTAGGGGGGATTCTTTACCATTCTTGCTTTTTGTATGTTTATTGACAACAAGCTCATTAAAGTGTGTGTTTTGAACTCCTGAATGTGTGCCAATCGTTCTAATAAATCCTTTAGACTTTAAATCAGGTAGAAGAAAGTTTATAGCGCAGTCAGTTTCTGCATTCTCATATTTAGAGCATGCAAGTTTTATGCATGACCATTCCTTATTTTCAGACTAACACACTCCTGGGAGTACTCGGGAGTGCACGGTCATTTACTTTTTTAACAACAGGAGTGCACAGCGTATAAATGACACATGTGTCAGGCAGAAATTAGGGAAGACACATGCACCAAGATGCTTTTCACATGTATACAATAGGGCTCTAAAGCCTCATTTCCACCAAGTGGTCTGGTTTGGTTCAGTAAAGTTCAGTACTGTTTGGCCTACTTAACCCTGATCTTGTTTGTGTTGCCATCGTCAGCTGTACAATGACTTGAAGGCAAGGGTGTGAGCCAGGAGGAGAGGGTCGCACCCGCTATGCATATGCATGACGTTACAGCAGCGCTAAACAGTTAAGTGGTCTACAGTAGAGCGCAATTGCTAACAAAGAGCAACAATGGAGGACTTCCAGTGCAGGCATTCTTTACAGCAACAGCGGTGAACAAATCAATCTAAAGCCATGTCTTATTTGAACATGGATAGGTATGTATTTTTGTTTTAGCTGCTTTCCTATCGGAATGTATGACTTTTGTGACAAATCAACAGACTGCTGTGCTTTTAGCTCCACCTTTAGTGTTGGGTTGGTAGGCTCAGCATCCTTTAGAAGGGTACCAACAAGTGGTCTGCAAGGGTTGGTTCTTTTGGAACCTTTTGTTCACATATGACAGTGGAAACAGCTGTCATGTATTCTGTCATAAGAAGGTAATCAGGCCAGGAGATAGATGAAACTGCTTTGAAGCCAGAAATACACAACAAAGACAGAATGACAGATTGAAGCAATGTTGTGTTTCCCTCTTTTTCCAGGGAAATTAACTGCATTGCCAATATCATTGTACAATTTAATCAGACAATGAAATCTCCTAAGCCGTATTTCCTCACAGCAGGGGATTGAAAAGACTTTAATTTAGTACAATTGCACTGAGAAGTGTGATATACTGCATGATTACATTTTATTCCTCCAGGAGGAATTTATGCATGCACCTGTGTTCCTAAAATATATCCTCAGCATGTGTTTGTTTTATTCATGTGTTTGGCCTTTATGACCTGTGGGTTTATTGTCCTCATGACCAGCTTTAGCTTCAGCTTCTTCAGGCTGCTGCTCAGACAGTTCACACACTCTTCCTACTCAAAAGACCTCACATAGCCCTCCCATTGTGGGAGCATGGATGTTCATTTGTATGCTGCAACTCTTAACAATAGAAGTTCTAGAGCCTCACAGACAAGCCTCTGGAAATGGCTTCCATCCAAAGCACTCAAACTCATAAGCCTTTTTCTCACAATGTCACAACAGAAGGTGAAAAAAAAATAGAAATAAATAAATAAAAAATAAGAGATGTGACATAACAGAAATAAGAAGGCATCAGGTGAAATAGGTGCCACATATAGCCAGTATAAGGTTACCTTGTGATTGTGTTTAAGCTTTGCCAAAACAAACACACAAAAAATGTAAAGAGAGGGAAAGCAAGGAGAGTGAGATGAGATTTTTTAACACTATGGATGGATTTAAATACATGTGAGGAGGGATGAAATCATCCTTGCTTGAGGCCATATAGTAAGTCACAGAGAAAGGGCTCTGCAAAGATAAGAATGGGAAGCATGTTTATGCTGGGCTTAACAATAAGAGGCACAGTTATTGTAAGGAGTCACACTGCAGTATAGCCTTCTGATTGGGACATGTACACTGTAATAATAGAGGTGTAAGAAAGAGTCCAAGAATATGGAATTGAGTTAGCATTTAGCATTTCCTGGTTCACAAACCCCCTGAGTAAATGGAATTTAGAATACAGGTTTTGAAAAAGTGCTGAAATAAGGTTCATGAACAACATGCACACATGAGCTTTTAATGTTTCATGGAAAAAATGAAATTCATCTTATGTTGACTGCTTTTGAATCTTAAACCATTATTATGTGTTTAAACGATTGTTGCTAACTAAATGCTAGCAAGGACTACACTACTGCAAGCATTTTTGATTGTCTTTTGGTAATCAATCAATACACTAATGCCACAGAAATGAGGACCAACTTGATCAGGTCATTGGAATAAGAGGAAGCTCTCAATATGTTTTTCATTGGGAATCTTGTTGTTACCTCTAAGTCTAATTGTCATGTTTTAGTTCCATAGTAGCCTGCAAATAGCTTTTCACTCTTGACAATATTTAGGTATAAGATATCATGAAAAGTAATTTTATAGTTAAGATTATCACAACAACAGAACATGTATGATTCATATTTTTTTTTGTTTGCTACAGAGTTTATTATCAGCAATGATCCAAAACACAGTGAGGCTTCCAGTCGAGGGAACCAGAACGATGCTAACCTCAACATTGGCCTGCAAAAATACGTCATCCCTGCACCAAACCTAAAATTGCAGGGATTAAATGTTTTTTTCAGGATACAAAACAAAATGTTTTTTTGTTGGGCTTTAAACTTTATTACAGTATTTCCCCCAACTATCTTTATTTCTCTTGTAAAGTTAGTCAAATTTCTTAACTTAAGTTGGTAAAAATTAAAACTGTTGGTTTGAGGTCAGGCACAGTAAGGCATGGCGAGGCCAACCTCGGTGACCACTCTCCATGCAAAGTCAATACACAGCCACGATCAGTCGTGACCAGCCCTCTCGCGATGCAGCAGATGTGATCTGGGCAACTTGGTCGGGCTACCGGGTTGCTTTGGACGCACGACCAGGTCGAGTTGCTCAGTCACCAGAGTTGAAAAATTTGAACTTTTCAGGCTGCATCGCATGTGGCTATGCCACAACAGCCAATGAGCATTGTGTGGGTGTGTGACGACACCCACAACAACTGTTTTTGTTGTGGATCACAATCCATGTCCGTGCGGAAACATTAGTTAGTGACTACATTTGTTCCGCCTTGTTCAACAGAAGTGACGGTTCTCTGCAGTCCTGTCCTTCCTTATCTGCATCAGCTGCAGTGTTTTACAGTTGGTATAGAGGAGTGAAAAGGATACTGTTGAATTAATGCCAGCTAATACATACAAAGATATGACAAAATGAGCTATTTTATGGACAGGCGACACGACTTGGCTTGGTGATGTGATCTCAGTTGCCCAGGTTCGGTTTGAACGCATCTTAAGCACAGGACTATTTGGTTTCTGCAATCACTGTATTGATTAATTGAATCAGTTCTTTGAGCTTTAAGCTGTGGCTAATTGCTGTGTATTTAATTTGGCCACTTCGTGTCGAGGCATCAACCTTAAACAAAAAAACATGTGTTAACCCCCACCACTTGGTTGTAAATGCCTTTGTTTGTGACATGCAATGCTAAGACACCCACTCCTGCACATAGGACTTGTTAGGTTAGATATTGTGTGTTTTCATGTTAGTCTGTTAATAAATGACTTTGAGCACAAAATCAGTTGCTGGTCTGTAAATGTTGCATTAGAGTGATTCTTGCCAACCTCTACGCCTACTCCTACCCCTACTACTACTGACAATTGATTGGGTAACCATGGTTATTTTTATTAAATTAATTAAAAATCATGGTTACTGATAGTCAGTAACCTTTATAGGACTGACTTAATTAATTGCTTATCATTTCCCTTTATGGGTGGTGCCCAGAGGTGCATTAATGTAAATTAAATCCCATTACTTAATGTAATTAATTATTTCTGATAGCCTCTATTATTAAGTAGTGGCCCCAAAATCCCTAAGATTTCTGGTGTCCTCCAGTGACTCTGTAAATCATTGGCCACAGTTCATAAATGCTAATCACCAGCCTCAAGGTTTTTTTTTCTTTTTTTTTCTTCAAAAAATGATAAATCCCTCACTGTGTTATTATTTTCCACATGTTTAGAATAAAACAAGTATGCTTTATGTTTCTGGGGCCTCCATGTTGAATTTTGTTGGAAGTGACAGCAATGTCCAGTCACTTGACCAATCAAATACACCCAATTCTTACTCAAACCAATTACGGCCAAAGCTCTACAGGAGACGAGGTGGTGATCCAATTTTTAAATCTGTTTGCATTTTGTTATGTCACCTCATAGCCCAGGCTTGAAGGAACAAAACTTAGATGTGAAAAGGGTTGTTCATTTTTGATCCGTATGTGGTTTGTACAAAGTTCTGTGAAATTTTAATTCCATTTTGTTTGTTTGTTCCATTTGTTCTTTCTGGAAAAATAACTATTAACACATTTTTTTTTGCTGTTTTCAAGACAGGTGGACCAAAAAATACCAAAAAAAGGCCTGGAGTTACAAGGGTTACATATTAACAAGTACAGTATGGTCCTTGACACAGCCTTTTCTTCTTATTTGTAGGTAAATCATGAAAAGGAGTAGCATAGAAATGAAAAGAAAGTGAATGTATTTCTCATCTGGGAATTTTGTTCATAATTCAAAATCATGAATGAGGAATGCAATCTAGTTTATGTTTTGTGGAATGAACTGAACTTTGAGTAAGTTCACTCTAAGAGTGAGCTTACACAGCACTGTGCACGGGTCACACACCCCTCATATCAGGGATCACACCCCAGTCAGTCAGACCATGATCTGAAAGGTCAGAGGAATCAAAATGGCACTAGACATGCTCAGTCGTCCAAGTCCCCAGTCTGGGAAATAATGGCTTTTATAGTGGTCAGTTGGATCTGAAATGTCAGATCAACTTTCATAAGATAGATTTGACTTTTTTCATAAACCTGTCTAAGGCATCACCTTCACAGGGGGCATTATTCTTGAAGTACAGATTATTACTGCCTACCCCTGAGTTCACATTCTGGGTTTTTGAGTGGCAAGTGCTGGTGTGAGTGTGATTTTATGGTAAGAGAACACACACATGCACAGACGAGAGTATAAACAGTTAATCTACTCAGTAGAATGCCTTGAGAGAGGAAGAAAATCAATACTCTTCATTTCTTGTTTCTAACAAGACCAGCTATTGTATTATTTAGAGGGAAAAGAAAGGGCAAAAGTATGTCTGATGCTCCCTGCCTGAGTGCTTTTCTTACCTAAAAAGAGAGGAGATAGAACATAAACCTGCACACCCACTCACATGTACTCAGTCTCAAGGGCTCTGGATAAAGGCAAACGTATCCTCCCCCATAAATACAATATTTTAATTTTCAAACTTGAAGATTTTTTTTGTGTAACTGTCTGTGTATCTGTCTTCGTAATCACCATGTTTGTTTTTTGTATCTTCCCTTTGTCTTACTGCTCTTTGTGTTGAGACTATTGGGAGGCACATTAGCCATGGCCTGGCATGAAGCCCTTTTTGTTTTGTTCATTTTATTCGAAAAAAAGGAAGACAGAGAGGGCATTGTGCTCCTCTATCATTGTTATTGTCCTTTAAGATTAATACTTGTGTACTTTGTGTGGTCTCTTCGCTCTTTTTAATCTGCTTTTGACTCTATTTCCTACTCCCCTGTCTCCTTCTATTGTCTCAGTCTCCATCCCTTCCAGACAACCTGTCCATCAATTTACTTTGTGAAGCCTTACTTCCCTTTAGACTCCACCACCATTTTCTTCAGCTGCAATATATCTAGGCTGTCTCTCTTCTCCCGTCTTGCCCTTGCCATCTAATATCTTTCAGTCTCAGAAGCCTTCCTTCCTTCATCACTCCTCTGATTATGCTCTTTTCCCCTTGTCTTTCGTATCTTCTCTGCACGTTTTCGATCTTGTATCAGTGAGTCTCAGTGCCCTCCCTCACTCTCTGTCTCTGGGCTTTAAATCTGTCCATCTACTCAATGTCTTAAAGAGGTTTTCATGGCATCTAAGATCATTATGTTCTGATTAGCCCTGCTATAATCTGCCCTTTAATCCAAGCTGGTTGCAAACTCCTCTCACTGTGATCCTGATCTGAAGTTGTGCTTGAAACACATTCAACCCTCTCAGTGATTCTCTTGTTATTTGATCTGCAAAGTGCTACCATATAAAATATCAAACGCCTTTGACAAGTCTGTGTAATTCTTTATCCGTTGTGCATAAATCTATGTAAAGTAAGGTTCAAACTATAACAATGACACTGGTCTTTTTTTGTTACACTATGTGCCTGCTGTCGCCATGCGTTCCTGTTTGCTTCCTCCAGCTTCATTAGAGTTTCCTGTACAAGACATGCTTTACTGGAGGACATATTATCATATCATTTTTAAACTGATATGTATGTTTATATTTTTTTTGTATGTTTGTTTATCTTCTTTTTAACCTGACACACCAGAGGGACCGCTAGATATTTTTCTCCCTGTCCATCTGGAAAAGAGTCCATAGAAAGTGTTTGGGGAGGGCAGAACCTCTCAAAAGCATACCTGGCAGGTGGGTGGACATTCATTCTGTCAATCACCTTCATTACATTGCTTTAGATTACTCGTTACTGAAAAAAGTGGTCATATTAGAGTTACCAGCATCACTGTGAGTCACACTCTGCATTATGGGAAGGAAGCTAGCAGGCTAAGCTATCTACAAAAAGAGTTACCGTTCAATAGAGGTAGTCAAATGTGTTTTGAACAGTTATACAAATTAATATATTCATCAATGTTTGACATAACTGCAAATTAAAACAAACTCAGTGCTTGAAGAATAGAGTCTTTTTTTCATTTTCCTGTGCGTACAGTGGACAGAGGACATCAGCTAGCATGGTAACTTATTACACAGTGACACCTTTAGAGGTGTGTTCAGGGAGACTGTCAGTGATGCATAAAATTAGAGAGCAGCTTTAAAAATGATAAATTGTCCTGCTTGAATGGGCTGGACAGTATTCTAAGAACTAAATGAGATTTTGCATCAGTTGCTGTTGTCAAGCCCTGTGGTGTTCTGTAAATGGGGTGAGTGATGTTAACTTGTTGCTATTGTTGTGATATTTCATTCCTTAGCACAGAAAGTGACTCTGTGGGATCCAAAACATTATGACTAAGTACTGTTTTGTCATCACCGTGTGACTTCCTATGACCTGCAAAAGTAAAACACAAAATCAGAAATGTTGACTATTCCTTCATTTTTTTTGTGTCTCTACACAAAGTTCATCAGCAGTCTTTGACATCATGAATCTAAATGTGGAATTGTTTGTTTTCAACAAGGTGCTGTTGTCATTATTAATATGAGATTACATATTTTTTACATCCAGCTGCGGTCAGGCATTTTGATAAAATTTTCAAACACATAGTCTGTTCCCTGCACCCACACTTTGATACTAAGCGTGGAGACAGACTCCCTTCACTTTCCAATCATGTTTTTTAATATATTCACTTTTTTTCCATCCTCAGCTCTGCCTCTGTGTGGGATGTCCCTCAGCCCGTCTCTGGATTACAGCCATGCATTAAAGTGCTCACAGCAAAATGAAAATGTAATTCTGTGAGCACCTTGAGGGAAAAAACAAGAGGAATGTCCAGGAATTATTGCTTGTTGGAAACTGATCGTCAGAGGCTTTAAGGAAATTATACCAGAGCTCTGACATTCTCAAATGGCAAAGTCGCTGTCATGCCCGGTAGCTATTCAGAGATGTGATTCATTAAAATTATGATTGATGGGTGATAGGCTCTGTTCACCTGGAAGAAGTCTCCTTGGAAGCTACTGTGTCAAAAATGTATGTCCCCTCCTGACATCGTTTAATAAAGGCACTAATGCATGAATGCATGGATATAGATTTCAAATTAATACAGTCAGGAGCAGGACACTGGGACACTGAGCTGACGGTGATAGAGTTAAACACTATTGGCTGTGCAAATGGTTATTGGCAAAGTGTCAGTATGTAAAAGCTCATGGAGAGAAGAGAGAGGGGTCTGGCAACTCTTAATGATCAAGTGTGGCTAATCAGGAAATAAAGTCAGAATCCGACATCCTAAACTTAAAACAGGTACTGAATGTACAGGAAGATTTTTAATTTTTGTTTTCATTTTTTTGGTGTTAAATTAATTGATTCTGTAACAAATAATGTAGAAAAGAAAAATTACCTCAAATATTTACTTATTTTTTTCAAAGACAGAGAAATTCTTAATTCTATGGATGACAATAACCAGATAATGGTGACTGTTTGTTTACTGTTGCCATTAGAACACACTGTTGCTATTCTGTTTCTGTATCTTATTTATATTTTGTACTGCTTACCTATGATCGACCACCATTAATTCCTGCCTGTTGTCTGCTCTGTCACCCATAAATCGACATTTGAATGGAGATCCTGTTCACCTTCTGTGACACCATCCTTTTAAGAATTAAGGAGTCTGGTTGACAAAATTGTCACTCCATGACACAGATTAATTTCACAAAATGAGGTGAAAAAACTCCTCTTAGAGTGGACTACCTGATTCTTATAAAGACAGTGGTGGTTCTAGGGGCGGGGGCCACAGGGGAATTGGCCCAATCTAATTTAGTTTAATTTAATCTATGTATTTATTTGATTAGGACAGTGCACATCAATCAACAATTTCGCAATACACGTCACTGTAAATATGATGGAATTAGCACAAAAAATAAATTTCATCCATTGTCCTAAGGCAGGTGATTACATAGAAAGGAAAAAAAAGCAAATTAAAATAACAGCACATTTCACAAGACAGTAAATAGAAAACACACAGTTTTAACAAACAAGATGGACACAATGCGTACACAACATATACCTCACAATCTATCTAAAACAGGAAAAATCAAAGCTTTCAGCAGCAGCAGAAATGGAGGAAGAGACGTACATTATTAATGATTACATGCCCGATTTGTTTTCAACCAATGTTTTACTTTCTTTTTAAATGTTAAATAGTTGTCGCCGTCTCTGATCTGTGCTGGTAATCTGTTCCATGAATGTGTGCCTCTAATAGACGCTACCACCTGGCTAAACTCTGTTTTACGCCTTGGTATGTTGCAGTCTCCTCTTGTTTGTGCTCTGGTATTCATGCTAGTGTCCTTTTACTGAATAAAATCATTTAATGGTGGGGGAGCATGTCCGTTCAATACCTTAAACATAAGACAAACATCAGAGTACATTTGGTAAGAGTCAAAGTTTAAAATATTATACTTACTAACGATATTACAATAATGGAAATGGAATGGTTTCCTGTCTAGGATTTTTACCGTCTTCTTGAAGAGAGATAGGTTGGGTTTTATTGTACTTGATGTTGTGTGTGACCAGGTTGTATTGCAGTACTTTATATGAGAGAAAATCATTACATGCATATAAGCCTTAGCTGATTGTGTAGTGAGAAAGGGTCTTCCTATATGAAGGAAATGTGCCAGATTGAACTTCATGACATTTGAGATTTTCTCAACATGGTCTTTAAAAGTCAGATTGGAATCAAAAATTACACCAAGATATTTACATTTTTCCACCACATCAAGTCTCTCTCCATTGACTAGGACACCTGGCTGCTGGCCCCCTGCTGGCTGACGGGAGAAGAACATGCATACAGTCTTTTTGGTGTTTTCTGAAATCTAATTGGTCCCCTGAAGTGCCCCTGTCCTGTCACTCATCTGTTGTTTTGCTAGAGAATGACAATCAGATTATAGGTTAGTGCAATTCCATGCCAAACTGTTGGTGGCAGAAGTGCGCCAAATAGGCTGGTCCATTGTCAATAAAGCTGACAGAAGAATGAATGAACACAAAATGTAAGATAAAAGGTGTGTGTTTTTAAATACAAAATTGTGAAACATGGTTTTGAATACTAATTTGTTTCCTTTGAAGTTGCTCACATCCTCAAATGTGAAATTGAAGACAAATTTTACTGTCTACCCTTTTTTAACTACAGTGTTTGAAAAAAGAGTGACTGGGTGTGCTTTGTCATCAATGTGACTGCATGCATGTTGGACAAATACTTGGCCCTTGTGTGAGGAATGTGGCCCCTTGATGGCCCCTTACTTAGAAAATTCTCGATCGGCCACTGTATATAGGGCAAACACAGAGCGCTTCATGAGCTAAAAGCGTGAACCAGGCAGTGTGTTTTGAAACATTTTTCTCTCTCATGCAAAGATTTTCGATGAAACTAAAAAGCTGGTTTTCAGTATACACACATCATGAAGCAATGTTTCTTTTTTTTTTTTTTAATAGAGACCTCAATTTTAAGAGCACTAAAAGGTGGTGGTGGGAGGAGGGGCTTACTGGGTCACTACATCTTGACCAGTAGTCTTGACTCATTTGATAGTCTTGACTCATTTGTTAAGTTTGAGCACTGTACATGAAACTATGCATACTTTTGACGACATTTTAGTCCTGGCAGCTGTGCAGGAGGACAAGAGTCATTGATGAAGTGACATTCTTGTAAAGACTGCACTGTTTCGGGCATTAATAGTACACCAGGTAATGATCCAAATGACTAAAACTAACGGCGCAAAAGTATGTGTGCTATTTCTGCTATGGTATGTAAAACATGTACTTTATAGAGACTGACAATCAGAAAGACAGTGCTACAGTGCTTTTTTTATTTATTTATTTTTTTTTAAATAAGGTTTTCTTCCAAAATCCTTTTTGACTTCCAGGATTCTGTGCTGGCCCAGTGTCTGAAAGCTGCACAGGGCACAAATATGCTCCTGACAACGGTGACAAACTACACATAAACTACATGCATCAGAACTGTGGACTGCAACTTATGACAAATAAATAAAAGAGAAAACCTACAACAAAGAGCAAAAATAAAAAAAAAAAAACCTACATTCGTACAATGACAGTGTCAGACTGCATGCAGATCCATACTTGAACTTTAGCAAAATGTATTGTAGAAGGAAAAACTGTAATTTACATACATCAGATAGACTTTCTGTGAGAGACAGGACACTAATAAGATGAGCTGTCATAACACTCATAGCTAACAGTAAACAGAAATCATATCATTGTGTGAGGGATAGAATAGAAATATGAAGAAAAGCCAGAGGCAGCACATCCTAATTGGACCGAGAATTGACAAAACAGAAAGAGAAATACTAATATCAATTCACAGTGAAAGGCTCTATGAGCTCAATGTGGCAGATTTTCCGCTAACAAGGCACAGCTACCCACAAGAGATGCCACTCAATATTTTATTTCAAGAGCTTTGATTGATTTTAACTTGTGATATTCTAAGAGGATCTAAGCTACAATAACCAGGATGCACTTGACACTCATCTGTGCATAGGACTAACTTACTTGTATTTCAAATCCAAATGTGTGAGGTTGGTGCATCAATATGTCTTATTTTTATGAACTTGTAAACATGTTTAGCAGTAAAATAACCAGCACTGCCATTATCACTTACTTAAATGAATAATAGTAGTACCAAAAAATCATCACTGGACATCAGAACACCCATGGCACATCTCACATTGTATCTTTAATGTTGGAAATGTTGACAGAGGCATAACAGGACATATTCTGTTGTAAGTGGGTAATATCATTTGTAGTCTTAACTTTAAGAATGACCCTGGATTGCTAAGATTTACATTGTTTTAGAAGCAGATAGATAAAATGTGGGAGGAGAGATTAAGAGGCTATAAGACAAACAGGAGGAAATTTCAACATCAAGTCCAAACATCGAAATGGAAAAGTAAAGTGAAATGCAGTCTTCGTATTTGCAGAAATTTTGCAATCCTGTGAACTTGTGGGATGTTTTTTTTATACTGGAAAACACAGAGAAGGCTTTTCTGAGCCACTTGGATAGAAGGCTAAACAACATATGAGCACAGATTGGAGCACCACAGGATGGCCCAAGGCATGCTGGGAGCTACAGACAAATGTACTGATACACTAGCACAGTCACAGTGAGTAAATACTCAATAAGATAACCTCTGCAGGATGTGCAGTCAGGTATATACATAGGCTGCCAAAAGAGTGCACACACTGTGTCTCATTTCAGGGCCACTTCCTTTATGTGTTATGTTTGAAGAATGTCTATGATATTACCTACAAAAAAGACAAATAAGGAACACTTGTTACGATACAAAAAGAGAGTCATAACAAGTCGGTCGTGGTCCAAATCCGGTTGTGGATCCAGGAATTTTTCAAGGATTAGTGTAGAGCAGTTTTCCAAATTTTCCACATTTTTGACAATAATTCAATAAAGTCTTAACAGATTTTCATCACATTTTCAGGGAATGTTGGTCATAGCACAAGTAAGAAGTACTTACATTTTGGTGTCGATATAAATCTGGATTAAATGAACCAGGATTATTTAAGAATTTTTTAACATTGCAAGACATGGCAATTTTCCACATCTTGCTAACAACTCAACAATTTCTCAACAGATCTGATTATACTTTCAGTGAGAGTTAGTCATGGCACAGGTCAAACTTAGAAGATTTTGTTGGTAATCCGAATCGAGATGTGGCTCCAACAATAGCATTTGTTATCAGTGGGAGACTGGGCAGTTCTCTACATTTTTACATTAACCGGTTTGACAGTGTTGGAAATGCCTTGGCAGAGGTTTGCTCTCTCTGAGGATTTCTAGTTTCTTTTTATTTATTTTCATGTCAGAGGGAGCCAGAGCAGAAATGATCATTATCAAAAATATTTAATCTTATTCACTAAGATAAGCCAAACTTGTCATGAACAAAAAACTGAGCTCTCAAATGCAGACGACTGAGCCTATGAGGCAAAAAACAGTTTATTGGACAGTCCAGGTCATTACACAAAAAGGCAGGCAAGAACAGGCAAAGGTATCCAATAAACGTAAGGCAAGAGACAGGTCCCAAAAACAAAAGAGGTCGTGATCAGAGCTGTGACAATGAGATAACGCCTGGTAAGTGACACGAAGATACAAACAAACTGGCAACAAGACAGGAGAAGACACAAGGGTTAAATACACGAGGTGATTGGGGTTGATGAGACACAGCTAGGGAAGCACAATCAGGGATCAGGCATGACAACGCCAGACAGGAAGTAAAACCTACGAAGACAAGAAAAGACAGGTGAACAGGAAACACAAAGGCAGGATATAAAATGTGATCAAAACGGGGAACTTAACTAAGGCAGAGCAGGATCATGACAAAACTTAGAGGACATAGTTAATGGGCTCAGAAGATTGTTGAAATGCTGTTTTAGCTTTGGAAACTTGCAATAAAACTAAGGTTAAACCTTAGTCAAATATGTTCCAAATATTGTCCCTTAAAAAAGTGACTTTTCAATGTCCCATCCACATTTGCAAACATAGAGGTTTCTTTATATCCTGCCTAATCTAATCTGTCTAATCTCAGTTTAAAGCCCTCTGCATGGCGAGAGTCTTGCAGTGCAACCTGAAAATGGATTATAATTATTCCAAAATGTCCGTGAAAGCAGCATCAGTGACCCATCTTCAACCTCCTGCGGAGGAGAACAGCAGGAGTTATCAGAGTTAAGATCCACCAAAGCATGCTCCCGAATAGCTTTTCATGTTCCTCTTTTTCCTTTCTTATCTTTTGCATTTTTTCTCATGATTGTATTTGACCCTTTCTACTCTCCCTTTTTCTCCCACAATTTCACCGCCTCTGTCATAATAAACTGTACACACATGCTCAGTGAAGGCACCTTTTGAAATGCTTTAAAGCACTATCAAGTCCTGATATGGTCTTCATTGTAAGTGTGTTGAAAACAGAACAATAAAAAGTCACATTGGCTTCACAATGAGGCAGAACAAATGGAAAATGAAACAGCATCTTGAGGTCTGAGGCTGTAATAACTCAGCGTTGTGCTGGGTCACTATTTTTCTACTCCACGTGGCAACAATAAAAACAGCAAACACACACAGTGAGTAGTTGAAGGTCATGTTTTCAAATTTATATCAAAAACTGGGACTGAAAACATAAAATCAGATAATCATCGTTATTCTCAGAAGATTTTGAAGTTGGTTCATGGAAAGCCAACAGCAAGGCAATATTAGAGACAACAAAGACAAAATGTCTGTAAGGGAATCAATAAGATATTTACATAAAATTAAATAAAATTTTACTTTTACTTTTACAAAACGTGAACACTTAAAACCAAAGCACTCAGCTGTCTAAGGTCACTTTCACATCTAAAGGTCAGTGGACTCAGTTCAGTTTTGGGGTGAAGTTTCAAAAGTTTTTCATTTTTCACTTGATTTGTTTTTATTTCACGCTGCACGCAGCAAACCAAAGTCTGTCAAATGACGCGTATACCCACCCGGCACTATGACTCCAAAAAACACAGCCAGCTTTGAATAGTGACATCATGTTGTTTAGCCAGTTCAACAATGAACAGCTATGAAATAAAGATAAAGTTAGATTTAAGCTGCAGCAGGTGGCACATGTTGACTGGAGCAAGGTGTAACCATATTCCACATGGATTCAAAGATGCTGATCAGAGGACCAGAGGCTGGCAGTGCTAGCGACATTAGCTGCACTCTTCTCAGTATGTTTTTTTTGGTCTTGACCAAATGTCCTGAGTGTGAAAGCACCCTAAATATAGATTTAATTTATTGACAGAGACCATCTACATCCTTACGAAGACATAAACTTTATGAATCTTATAAGGATCTATCTTTTTAGTGACATATCCATTTCAGTTTTATTGACCTTTAAATGAACCAAAAAGGATAAAATAAAATAGTTGTACCGTCATCTCAATTCCAATTTGGCTTTCATCTGCTTTTGAGTTGAAAGTCAGATGGGGAAGCCCTTTTCACGGTGCCTTTGTGCTAAAGCACCGCAATAAAGCTCCATCATCGTTACATCCCATGCCATCCACATTGATGAGGGCATATCTATGTCATTTCATGTATTTTTTAGCATTTGTTAAAATTGCTAAGTCAGCAGAATGTATTTGGATAGTGTGTGCTCCCTATATGCATGCATGCAGAGACGCTCGCCCGTGCCTCTCTCTCTCCAATAAGGCCCCGTTCACATGAAAACGTCACCAGAAACGTGAAGGTTTTTCTTTAACGTTTTCCGAAGCGCTCTGCGTTCACACAGAGACACTAGAACAACTGAGAACGCTGTGGCATGCAGGCTACAGGCCAGTAACTGCCAATGTAGTTTCTGTAAAGAAAGGGCGGTGTTACAACACACAAATGCTTTTGTGAAGACAAAATTTTCATAAACAACAATGGCGAGTGGACGCACAAATACACAGGAGCTTTTTGTCTGGACAACAAATCTGTCTGGATATTATTGTCTGGTTAACAGACCGAGCACGGTAAGCAGCACACATGTTGCTCGGTAGACGGCCGAAGCTGGGGGAAACGCTGATTCACGTTTACATGGATATGGATATGAAACCATTTTCAAAACTTTTCACTCTGGACTCTGGTTTCAAATGTTTGCAGATTCAGACACTCCAGGCACTGTTCTCAGGTAAACAGAAGGCGTAAACGCAATGAAAACTCTCCATTTTTGTCTGTTTTCATTGTCGTGTAAATGGGGCCTTATACACTTTTGATGCTACCTCTTGAGACCGAGCAAATGGCAGCTCAAGGGGGGCATAAATATTACAACTTGAAATGGCAGCATGAATGGGGCAAGGATGTTTCCCTTAAAGTACAACACGTTTATCCAGCTTTTTAATTTTCTCCTGAATTGCTCCCTTTGTGTTCTTTGCTGTTTAGTTTCTTTTACATTACTGGCTACAATTTCAGCCCCTCTGTGTTCTGACCTGGGTTGATCTTCAAGAGAGACATTTGTTCTTACGGTTTTTAGCTCTCTGATTGGACTCACAGTTTAGGAATTGAGCAGCTGTCCTAGGTTGACTATGTGTGCAAAGAAGTCCCTACAACTGACTTCAAACTCCCTGCTCGTGTAATTGGATGGGATTAGTCTGGGCTGAGAGAAGCTGCCCTAGACACGGCTGAGCCACAAACACAATTTACATAATTTAACCACTTGGGTTTATGGCAATAAGTAAGGCTAAGGAATAACAAAAGAGAGGGATAACTTTGGTTGGGATTGACAGGACACAGAGAACCTGAACCTGATGTGTGGGAGATTTGGCCATGGTGAAAATATGTTGGTCATAAACAAATACACCTCAAAGTGATGATGCTAAATCGAAGTCCCCTTTAACCAGAGCTTTAGCAATTAATCAGTCAATCAATCTTTATTTGTATAGCACCAAATCACAACACTTTACAAGACAGTATAGGCCAATGCCATACTCTTCTTCTTTCTTTATTTTTTATCTTTATTTTATTTTTATTTTCCAGACCTAGCATGAATCCCCCACTAGTACAGCCCTTTACTCCTGCTCAATTGTGTGTGCATTGGTTTGTAGAGGTGGACATCGTAATGTATCACTGAAAGCCTGTATTGGGCTCAAACTGAACTGGGTCAATGACATGAATGTCTGTGGTTTAGTTGGAAAACAGAATAGAGAGAAACTGCATATAGAGCACTTTCTAAGACCATGGATGAAGCATCAAAGACAAGTTGAAGTAGTTCGTGGAAGCATCCTTTATCACAGGGCATACATGAAAGAAAAAGTAATGCTGTCCATTTTTTTTCCCTTCTCAGGTTTTTCTGAACATCACATCAGCTCCTTATACTCTCCTCTCTGCTTTCTGCATTCTGACAAAAGATGCTCTCAAGAAGCCATGTAACATGTCTCTTTTTGGCTGAGATCAGGATCTCTCATACTGTATTATTTCCTGCTGCTGCTTCCTTGCCCTCCTCTTAGCCTCCACCTTCCTCCTCTTATTTCTCTCTGCATGTCACCCTCCCTTTATCCCACCTATCTGGGCCCAGTGCCCACCCATGCTTCACAACTCTCCTTCCAGATGCTGGCTGTTAAACTGGTGTTTATACCATCACTAGAATTTTAATCTACAACCAAATGGGTTTTTACACCCCTGCAATGTGTTGCCATTAAGACCCATTCACACATCAATTAGCTGAGTCTGATCAGCATTGAGAAATTATCAAAACTACTCACATAGGCCAGGGGTTCCTAAACTTTTTCAGCTCAGGACCCAAAGGAGAAGTTTGCTCTCTCACCAGGACACATAATTACTTAAAAAAACCCATCATGTTATCTAAAATGTAAATACAATCATAATTTATCAACCATTTGTGGCTGAAACTAAATATTAAGACTTCAATTTTGCAAGGATGGATAGAGTATTTTATAGTGACTATTTTATTTTGTTGACATCATTGTAAATGAGGATGCCCCTCAATGATTTCTCGAGTATAAATAAAGGTTGATTGATTGATTGATTGTTTTGTTTTGTAGTGTTTTCTATTCATAGGTGTTTTTTTCATATCAATAACCTCATATCATCATATGTACATGTTTCATTTACTGCAAAGTGTTTGGGGATTGTCATCTTATGTCAGTGTTATATATTGACATATGATCTCTCTCTCTCTCTCTCTCTCTCTCTTCATCTATCTATCTATCTATCTATCTATGTATATACATACATATATAATAATGTTGTACAGTATTTCAGACCTAGTCAATTTGCGCAGGATTAAAAACACAAACATTATCTGCTTAAAAAAGTGAAAGGTCCACAGATGAGGAGCTGTTGCTTGTGCCTGTCCATAAGCAAGTATGCCAGGATGAAGCCCACTTTCTGTAAGAGTGCCAGGGCCAGGGAAATGAACAAAGCTGAAGCACGGCAAGGAGCACTCACACAGCACAAATGACCCTGGCTTGCACAGAGCACAGAGTGCCTAGTGAAAGTTAGCTCTTTCCCCTTTACAACTGACGTAACAGCTGCTATAAGCCACTATAGATGCCATAGCTGTTTTGTTTTCAGCGTTGGCTGATTCAGAGAAGTGGGCTGAGACTCTAATCTTGGTCAAAGGCATGACTTTAGATAAAAGTCCTCAATTTCAATCCAGGCCAAACAATTTATAGTGAACAGCTAGACCTGAAAATTGCATGATTCAGTAACAAAACTCAGGACAGTAACAAACCACCAGGTCGCTACAGTTACAACACTAAGTCATGGATACATAAAGACTTACAAAAGCAAACATATGTCCTCACAGGCTTGTTTTAGGGGTTAAAGAGTTGAAGCCCTTGAAAATGCAACCAAATATATGATGCCTTTTGATTTATCATACCATAATGACTTACTGCTCTCACAAAGATCGTAATAAATGACTGTGATATGATATTTAAGTCATATCACCAATTGCTACTCCCTCCCTTCCCTCCTGTCTTTCTTTGTGAGTAAATCTCTGTCTGTGTTCCATTCATTCAGGCAAAAGGGAGGAAAGACGGAGAGCTCTGTCCCCTGGGTTGTTGACCCTTGTCATTGGGACAAACTGCACACTGCTGCTTGTCTACACAGCTGGAAAATTAAAGGCTTGTAAGGCGAGACCGTTCACTGCGTTTCTGTGTTTGTGTGATGGAAGTGGTCAAAACTGGTTCATTTAAAAACCCCTCAAAGTTATGTCACATGATTAACACTGTTTTCTGCGTTGCGTCATTAGCACCACAGAGCAATACTGCCTGTTGTTTTTCCAATTAGCCTAATCCCAGTGTGCCCCAAAATCCTACTGTAATCTGAAAGCTGCACCAATAAGCCTCCAGTGATTTCTGCATTCACATTTCACAAATAAACCATGCACATAACCTTCTGCATAAAAAAAAGAAAAAAAAAATACACTGAGGAGTTTATAGTGTAAAAGATGTCTAAATATGTAAGATGGAAAGGCCTTAAAAGACAAATTTGCAGTGTATGAAAGAGGAAGGATCTTTTCATAATGGATCCATAAAACCCTGCCATGGAGACAATAACTGAAGTGTTTGGACATTAGGTTGTTCTCCTTTCTATTGTGCATCTGTTGTCCCCTTACGTCTTCCCTATCAGGCTGCAGCCACGTGTTGTTTTGCAGATGTGTATGCAAGCTGTTGTTTCAGTGTTTGTGCGAGACACAGCGGGTACAGCTCAGAAAATCCCATTAAGTTGAATATGTATTGGTTCACTGTGTTATTCAAGGCTTTCTGGGACATTAGTACAGGCATATCTTTCAATGTCAAAGTGAGCTGCAGAAAACAAACTAATCTGCTCCTTCCTTGCTCCTTTCCTCCTCTTTTTACTGGTTTTCTTCCCTCTCTGTCACTTCCCATCAATCTCTGTCACACACACACACACTCTGTCCTTCCCACTCATTTCACTGCCTCTCCACTGTGAGTCACAGCATGGTCCTTCTCCCTTTGTTTTCCAGGATCTCCTCTCTTTTTAAAAAGCTAAAAAAAATCCTATTTAAAAGTGGCTTTTGCGTCATATTAATTTCAAGGATTTCCAAAATCACGACAAGGTTGTTTGTTTCATCAGTTCTTACTCTCTTCTGCTTGCCAGAAATGCTGGGCTCCATGAAAAGATGGGATTGCCGATATCGAGTATCGAAGTACTGATACTTTCACGAGTATGGTTTGATCTTTCACTCTTATGGTATTGATTACTTTGCTGAAATATTGCTATCAAATGTCTGCTGTTCATTTATTTGGACAGTGTTCCATCTATCTCTCTTTCTTTTTACCAAGGGAGCACCACTTATTGTTTCAAGTGACTGTGGAGACCAATCAAAAGTTTTGAGCATTACTTGGCTTACAGCGCAAGCTAAAGCTAAACATAATACTTTTGTGGCAAACTAATGTAAGAATTACAGAAAGAAAAAAGTAATTTAATTCATTACTGCTCTCCCATTTTAATTTTTTTTTAAACGACACGTTTTAAAAAATCTAGAATTGATTACCCTTACTTTAAAAGTATTTATATATATATATATATATATATATATATATATATATATATATACATATGTGCAATATAATTACTATAGTTGTTTCATTAAAACATAGTTGTTTGTTTGTTTGTTAGCAAGATTACACAAAAACTACTGGATGGATTTACATGAAAATTGTACCTGAGATGTGGTTTGGTCCAAGGAAGAAGCCAATACATTTTGGTGTTGATCCGATCCTGATTGACATAAAAAAGAAATGTTTAAATTTATAGCGGCAAATCCCATTCATTTATGGCATTATGGGAATTGTACTTTATTTGCAAACTGACGTCTAATTTTTCAAGCCTATGTCACTACATTTCCCAGCTTCCCTTGCAATGCCAGGGGAGGAGTTTTCCACGCTGCTCCATCTGCTGTCTCTACTTTGTCCCATCCACAGCACCATCCGACTGGTTACACGCAACCAATCAGCATTGAAAGCTGTGCATGCAGAGTTCTGCTCACAGACACAGCGGAGAAGAGGAAGTTTTGCCATTGGAGAAGCCCGGTGCTGTTCTGCTGATAATGTCAATATGGAAATAGTCCGTCATTGCAGAAGTCTGTGTGTGTGTGAGTGTAAAAACCTAACCCCCAAATTCTACAAAGAGCAAATGCACCGCGCACCGAAACGCCGTGGTTTTGCTGACCGACAGGCTGGCGACATCGCCCACTGGAACAAGTTAGAAGACCCACTACTAACTACGTCACTCTACTGGATGATATTTATATCAATAATAATCACACTTCTTGCAGATTGATATTTTTCATTCTACAATGTGCGTATAAAATAAATATAGGACTATAATGTTGGGTGGAAATCACAGTTTATGGGTGGAACTGAGCAGCTTGGCGGAGGTCTGTGCTCTCGGAGTGCTTTTCTAGTTTGTATAGCATTTATGCAATAAATATCAAGTCATCCAAAAGAGCATGTCACTTAAGTGTTTAATGGTGGAATATATGCTAAATTTATTTTCTTCAGAGTACGACTTCAAACTAAAGTCACTTTTATATCTAGGGTCTGGGCAACATGCTGCCTTTTTGTGCTTTTGGTCAATGAAAGAGTGTCAAATAGCCATAAAGATTATGTATGCATTGTAGGAGATGATTGGTATAGGTATTAGTATCGGTACAGGAAAAAAAAAAAAAAATTACAGGTAGACTGGTCTGATATATGCCGCTAATTTTTCCAGAAATAGTATGACATTCAGGTATTTTTTTGCATACTACATACTACATACTACCCTCTGGCAAAATCAGTATCTACTGCTAGTATCCTGTTCCAAAAACACCAGTGTTCTTACTCATAGCCAGTCATGTATTTCGAGGTCATAGTGCAACAATAGGTCAGATGGCAGGGACAAATACCGCAGGTACAGCCCCAGCCCCCAGCTAGTGGTGGGGGGGCTATATATACTAATCATCTGACAGGTTTACTTTAAACATCTTTGCTCCTCTATTTTATGTGTTTGCTCAATAATCAAATTTAAGTGCAAGAAATGTAACTCAGATAGTTGTAGCACCCCTAAAATTTTTATTATGTATTTGTTTGAATGAGCTGTCATATAAGTTTGTTTAACTTATGAGTTAAATGCAAGCAGCTGTGACTGTGTTGCCATGAAAACTCAATGTAAGACAGTTCAAGAGTGCAATTGTCCCAGGAAAAGATCGAGGGGGGCCAGAATTTTCCTCCACCTCATGTCATTGGGGCTGGTGAGAGTGGCACATACTTGCATGAACACATACACATAGCAGAGATAAAATCAGGCGACAGAAAAAGCTATTTATTGTCCACCTGCGCATACCTGTCATGTTGCCATTGACTATAAAGAGAGTGAGTTGTGTGCTGCCATCAAGGTCAATCCACTAGGTGTCACAGGTTTTCTCCATGTGTTTTAAGGCCTCACAGGACAGCTTGTGGATACTTGAAGGGCAAGAAAGAGGGGGAAAAGATAAACTTGATAAACTTTATCAAAAGATGAACTTTTGATAGAGAATTCAAAAACTTAAAATAACACTTCATTTTTTTAGAACAAGTAAAAGGCTCGATGATAGATAAAGTGTACCGCAGGGAGTTAGTGACTGACCATTACACAGACTCATTAAAACTGTTTTGTCTGAATATGACCCAAAAGAAACAAATCAGACCATGAGAAATAGAGATAACCGTTTAAAAATAAGCACAAGCTCTGAGTCAGAAAGTAGCAGTTGAATGAAGCATGTTGAGAGTTTTGGCAGCAAAAATACAACAGTCAAGATCAACATTTATTGCAAAATTTGACACAAACACCATGGCTTGGGATTTTTCTGCATTTTCAGAACACTTATCATCGGAGATTAGTGTTGCCAAGTTATGAAATATTTTTATTTCTTTCAGTTATATAAGCAGAGCTGTTAAAATAGCACATAATTATTTGTGTTCAACTTTGGTCTCACGAATAGCACAGAGAAAGCATGAAAACAAAGTCAAGAAATCAAGTACTGCCACCAAGAGCAGTTGAAGACAAGGAAATACTTCCCTTGAAAACAAAATGTAAAAAAAAAATGTTTTTTTTTTTTTTTTACTGCAGATATTGTTGTTTACAAAGTGTGCATCAGAAGTCCTGCCCTATCTGTAATTTGGTTGTTCAGGGTGAAAGAAATGGCATCAATGAGGGCAGCATTGTTAGAATATTTCAACAGTTTTAAAATGAAAGGAATAAAAGAGACATGACAAAAAGCAGCAGATGCTGAGCCTGTTTTTTTTCTGCTCAGGGTGCTGTGCTGAAAATGCAGAAGTACATTGATTTTGAATTGAAAATAAGCGTTGCAAAAGACACAGCTTAACCTTGAACATTTTGTTTGAAACATCTGTTAATATGCATATTCAGTATCATGTCCTACATATTCACACATCTTTTATTATTCACAAATAATTCTAAGACAGCATATTCATTAATTAATGTCAAAAAAGGCAAATTTGTTTCTGAACGAGAGCAATGCATCACCTGTGAGAAAGTGCTGTCTTGTCCACATTCTCAGGCAATCTCCCTGGAAACACCATGGTGCTGTTTGTGTGCTGATGAACACACAGGCTCTCAGAAAGCACTGTAAGAGTGATACTTGGAGTAAAACTCTACTGATAAGGACTGCTCATAGGTTAAGTACTTATGTTTAAAGACGGTATTTCTCTTCCTTTTTGGTTTAGTTGTTTATGTCTTAGCTTCTTTCTTTGACTTCTTGTTGGTTCTTTTCTATGTGATATCCAACTGCTAATTCAGGAGTTCACTGCTGACAGGATGTGCTCTTTTCAATGAAAGTTGTATTGAGGAACTGACCTGACTGAACCCTCTCACATCTCACACTCTTCACAAAGATCAGCAGAGCTGTTACTGCACTATTTCTCATTCAAAGTCATTAGTCAGAAGCTGGAACAGAATGGAGGTAATAAAAAACAGTGTCTTCAAAATTCCTCCTCAGTGGTTAACCGCTACCGAATGATTTCTGTTCAAGGCCATGGGAGACATTAAAGATGTTGCACTTGAGAGAATGTGAATACAGGCAAAAAAGTTTACTTATCTTCTCATCCCCTCCTAATTGTAATTGTCAGAATGTTAAGATATAAACTGAAACTCGTTTTTGGTGTTAACCATTTGCAAACACAAAACTAGCATGATGTTACTCAGTTTTGTGGACAGTGGAAGTACCGCTACTGTCAATAGACTATACTGCATTTAAGCTGATAATTACTGCACAGGTGCATCTTTGAGCCACTAAATGAATAGAGAGTATCAATATTGTGGAACAAATATGTCACTAATGATTTCAGATGAGTCTGGTCACCTTAAGAAAATTTTCAAACAGAAAAACGATCGTAGACCTGTCTAAATTGCTTCTGCACAGCATTCAGACAGCATGTGGATGGACTGTGTAAGAGGAGGCTCAAAAGAGGAAAAACAACCACTGCCCAGCAAGATCATTTAGTGATCTTTTATGAACAACGAGTACAGAGATGAGCCAAATGAAAGTTTATCTTTAAAGTAAGTATTTGGCTTACACTGACTGTTTACTGGATAAAGACTTTGTAAAACACACCAGGTCATAATTTGACCAGGTAACTTTCACCTGTATCGGGGTAATTTTTGTCTTTGTCCAACACTGGGCTAATATCGCTTTAGTAGAAGTTTACCCAGGTTTAAACTGAGCCACAAGCACAAAGGTCACTCCAAAAGACACTTATGCTCACCAACATCTTAATCACTCTGATGTTATAGGCAACAACATGCCTTGTCAAAGTAGGTTTGTGCATGTATGTTTGTATGAGAGGTTGAAAATAGATGGGGTGGCAGCATGACCAAACACCAGGAGGCCGGACAGGCTGGTGTAGAAGGCTGGCTCTGTGCTTGGCAAGAGTTTGGACTCACTTAGCACTGCGGTGGAGAGTTGTACGTGCATCATGATCTGGACTGTTTACTACCACACTGTACTGACTTTCTAGAATACAGTGTGTGTGATGTTGTGATATACTGGATACCCAAATTTCCCCAAGGGGATAATTAATGTATGTATGTATGTATGTATGTATGTATGTATGTATCTATCTATCTATCTATCTATCTATCTATCTATCTATCTATCATTTGTCCTCTCAAAAAAATTCAATTTAAAGATGTCCTTTATCACTGACTTCTACATTTCTATGAGTAATGTGCCAGGAGTGAGAAACTACCCACTAAACTAGTTCAAGAGTATACATCTAAAGCATCCGTTCCAGAGATTTAGAGGAAGGACATAAGAGGGTTGCACAGGCTAATGAGAATAAGGAGTAAGACAAAAGGGATGATGAGGTTAGGACGATTAAAGCTAAATCTTTCCTTACACTCACTGAGAAAGTTGTAGATATTCTTTAAAGGTCTCATGTCCTTGTATGTATGACTGTTCGCATTATGTCTTGAGTGTCCATTCAGCAAGGATTTAATTTAAGTTGAATAAAAAAAAAAAAAGATCAATTTCGTATCTGTAAAGACTGATGCAGGCTTTATTTCTTCCCTTTGGAAACACTCATATCTAAAGGGGTGGGGAGACTATGGGAGACTATGCTAAAGAGCATTTTACTTATTGGCCGCCAGAACAATGTCTTTCAAAAAAGTCATGGCATCTGCCTGTGACAAGCAGAAAGCATACCTGTAGGTGGAGGTTGTAAAGTTATGAAACAATAAACCCCAGGAAGTTAAAAACGGGGCATTTCAGGGGTGTTCTCTGTAAAGGGACATAGTGCATTTCTCTGTGAACTGAGAGTTTAGGAAAAGGTCTCACGTTCCTGTGCCACTCAAGCCCCTTCTAACAACATTGAAAGCAAAGAAAATTGCTTTTGCAAAACATGGAACCTTAAACACTACAACTCTGCAATTACCTAAAAGCTATAATTTTTGCATTTAAAGTTTAAGTTGCATTAACCTATAACAGGCTAAATGCAACTGTTCTCCATAAAAAAACACTATGATTAAGAAATATGCTTCATTATTATATGACAAACCGGTAAAATGACAAGAGCAAGTACAAGAGCCCTCTGCTTCTTTTCACCCTCCTATGTGAATTGTATCTCTAATGAGAGAGTAGGGAATAATGAAAAAAAAAAAAACTTTTAGTGGAGCTGAAAAAAGTTGCACTTATAACACAAGATAACCACTTATACACTAATTCATAAATCTCTATCAAGATAACCATCTGTTCCCTCTTTTAATTAAATCACGTTGTACATTACTGTGTTTTATCACAAAAGCCAAATCAACTCAATGCTTTACACAGAGTGTGCAAATTGGTGTATATGATCTATGTACAACTCCTGCATATGTGAGGCTGTCAGGCTTCAATAAAATTCAAATTAGTCCTAATGTGGTTAAATGTGGCAATTAGACATGCTTAATTTACACTTGGCCACACTGGAAAATGCACTAATTGAAAAACATAGAAGTAGACAGATTACAACCCTCTGTTCTCTAAGATCCAAGAAAGATGTCTTTTATATATACAACATGTGCAGAACACGCGCACAGGCAGAAATATGACTTTGAGGTGTCATTTTTGGTTTAACCGTTGGTCCAGATGTGCTGTTGGATTGAACAGAAATAAAATGCACAGCAGTCAGATAGTCCTCCTTGCAACTCCAATCCATTTGCTTCTACTTTTAGAACACCTGAATTTCTCCTTGTATTAATGCATTCAGCTTCTGAACCAAGTGCTTTCAAGTTAAAGACATTTTCGTTTTCAGGGCGACAGCTATCAGATTATTTATGCTGTAACGATGTCAGATATATGAATCAAAAGTAGTATAACCATTTAAACAGGTTAAAAATATCAAACTGACTTTAAAGTGCACAGAACTTTTCACTAATAATACACAGGTGGATGATGATCAAGCTTTTTCACATCCAGATATGGTTCCGTCAAGTCTGAAATGTTAGGAGAAAACATAACAAAATGCCAAAGAACTTTTTGGCATATTGAGTATAAATTCCCCTGGATGTTTTCCAGCCCCATTTAGGCATTTGTGCCACTCCAGAGATGTAACAAAGGACCACATTACATTGTAAGGACTTACTTTTAACTATTCTGGGGAACTGTCTTGTCTCTTATTGACCTATGATTACTAATAATTAGAAACAACTGGATATATGTCACTTTCTTTAAGTGTCAAGAAAAATATGATTTTAAAGACACGAACAGATTTTTTTTTAGCATGACTCCACCCACTAAAATTTCTAGAATATAATTCTGCACTTCATGGCTGTTTAGAGTGGCTTTATTTTACCTTGAGCCCTCTATTATGGCCCTTTTCCATTAGCCCTCCTCTACTCGGCTCGGCTTTCCCCAACTCTACCCGGCTCTACTCTACTCGCTTTGGGCTGCTTTTCCACCAGCCCGGTCCCCTGCCCAGCAGGGTGGGGTCGCCGTGAAACAGCTGGGCGACACTGCATTCATATCATTTTGAGCGCGACACAACAACCAAAACAATGGAGGACTTGGAGGCAATAGTATACTTGATGCTCAGTCTGTGGCTTTTTGTTACAAAGAGGAAAGCAGAAGAAGGCTGCTGGTGGCGAGAAGAAATAGCCTTGAGAAGTACAGGAGAGTTTTGGAAGCTATGCAACAGTTTGAAGCCGAGGACGAGAGCAATCGGGCTGCAAAGAAAAGACGTATGAGGGTAAGCTAATGGAAGCTACCGCTAGCTTGTTAGCTAGCTCGTACTGACAAAGTCCTGTGTTTAACATTGTGATAGCAGCAAGTTATTGCCATAAAGTAACAAAGTGTATGTACGTATGTATGTATGTATGTATGTGGGCATCGCGCTCATGACTCATCGGTGACGACATTCTCTGACCAATCAGTAGCCAGCAGTCGGTCGAGACCTTTTAGTATCGACTCAGCTCACTTAGAACCAGAGCAGAGTAGGTACTAAAACTGGTTTGTTTTAGGAGGTACTGTGCCGGTGGAAACGCAACGCAAACCAAGTAGAGCCGAGAAGAGTAGAGTAGAGTAGCGCCAAGGCGGGCTGGTGGAAAAGGGCCATTAGTCAACAAAAGAGTGAGCTTCCAAACAGTTGTCTCCAAGAAGATTTGTTGTACAGTTCAAAGATATAGGCAAACAATGTAAGTATTATAGCCTGAGGGCACCCATGATCCCTGGAGCTGAGAGGGTTAAAACACGTTATCAGTGGCTTCAGTTATGATTTGAAGTCAGAAGATTCATAAATCCCTGATTTTGTTTTCCCCTCTTCCCCATGTGTCTGTTTTTTTGTGTGCATGTGTATAAAGAGTTTGAAACTGCAATAAAAGCAGCAGACAGATGCCCTTAAGCCACTAGAGTTGAAGCAGATGGCTATCTGAGCTTAAAAAAAAAAAAAAAAAAAAAAAATTACTTGACATGCATGAAGCATTATTAAGTGATCATGATGGGGTTTGTGCTAATTGTGGTGCAGTGACAGATACATCCAAATCAAATGAAAGGCTGAAAAATAATTTTTGAGAGCTTTTGGACATTTTAATGTGTTTCCTGTCTTTGGCTTATGACTATTACAAAGAGTATTGGAGGACAAGCCAAAGGTCAAGTTATCTCTATGCTCCCTCAATATCAAAGTTTCCAGAACTTTTGAGCCTATGAACGTTAAAAATAACAGTGCCAGAAGAGTGGGCAACAGAACTATCTCTGGAGGTAGTTAAAGCTTCTAAGGTGCCATATGTGCAAGGAAAAGGGAGAAGGGGGTCCTGCTTACAGATCTTCTTAGTGCTGCTCTGAATAGTTAAAAATCTTTCAAAATTAGAAAACCAAATCTGTTCTGAAAACAGTTAATATGACAGCAAGTTTCATGGTCAGCCTGAAAGCATAACTGATACCACAACAACATAAACTTGTATTTCTTCCCAAATATGTGAAAATTTTAGATGGACAAAACAGACTCTGTGTACAAAAGCCTCATCTCTAGGAGATTAAAACACAAAGTGGAATGAAATAAAATGATGTTTTACTTTGAAATACTGACCAGAAAAGCATAGAAATTGCTACACTTATTTGAAACAAGAATTAGCTAAGGATCCTTTTTATAGAGCAGATAAGACCTGAATGTTGAATAAATTAAGAGTCAATTTTAAAAAGGGTTGTTAGACATTACATCCAAATATCACCCACCACAGCTTTGCGTATTAAAACACAGCGATCCAGAATCCCCTGCAGCTTTCAACCAGTCTGTTTACAAGTGGGTTAAAGCTTGTTAGCGTTAATTAAGTATATCAAAATAAATATCTATCTACAGTAAAAACTGCTTCAGTCCACAAGCCACCACTGTTAGGAAAAGGTACGTTTTTTTTTTGGGTTTTTTTGATGTGCTATAACTGAATGGGATGTTTTGGAAGTTAACGGTATGAGCAGTATTGAACATATGAATCCAAGAGTCAGACTATTTTAATATGTAAGAGAAAATCTGTAAATATACACCGATCAGCCATAACAACATGACCACCTGCCACCCTGACTGGTCTGTGGCTGCCCCATCTGGGCAACAGCCCATAGGAAGTGTTTGGGAATGGGCAGAACCTTTCAAATCATTTCCGGTCAATCACATTCACTATAGACCACTAAGATAATGTAATAGGTGGGTGCTACTGCTACAGTATGAAGTACAAAATGTGAACCACTTCATAGAACAAACCCTCACCAAAACATCTTTTAAATCAAGAAATGCTTTCAGTGTTGTTTGTTTTTTTACATTAAGTAATGCGGTCAAGATCTGAAAAAACTGCTGTTGAAGCTGTTAGCATCTATGCTAATTGCTGTACAGCTAGTCACTTGCTGCTGTTGTCACGCTCATAGCTCCCAACTCTTCCTGCTTTAAAGGTCAATGATTGAGCCATGCTGCTATGGGCAGACCTATCTGAAAATAGACATTGATCTGGCTGATCCAGCTGAACTACAACTCATACTCAACATGACTTTCCCACAACTTAAGGATTAGAGTGAATAACAATATACATATAGCCTTTGGTGGAAACTATCATCACATAGCCCACTCACTCACAGTGACTGCTCCAAAATAAGAGCTGCCTTACTCTCACATCAGATTGCTTTAATTTAGCACAAACCCTCTCTCTGGACAGCTGTCAGGGAAGAAGTCTGTAAGTCTATAAGGCTTAACTGATGATCTCACATGCCTCTTACCCTTAAAAAATGGAAAAAGAATATCAGTAATTTAAGTTTGTATTGTTCTCATGGTCATTCTTGTTTCTTCAGTTGGAACTTTTAACCTTCTTTCCAAATCCACTGACAAATGTCATACTTTATCTTTCATCAAGACTTGTCTTTTTTTTTTTTTTTTATTCGTCGTTTCTGTCTAGTTATACTCTTCCCCTTCTTCACTCTCAGCCTGTCTGTCTTTCTCGGTCCTCTTCAAGTAGTAAAGATATTACAGAGATCCTCTTCTTCTGGCAACTATTGATCCTGACTCAGCTTACCACAATCAACAAATCAATAATATAATCATACAGAGACTAGAGGATGGGACTGAAGAGGAGAACAGAGGATATTTTTAAAAAGGAGGAAGAAGGCTGGGGTGTGAGACAGAGAATAGAAAGACAAGTGTTTTTACTAATTTAATTTTGTAATACTGGCAATTATAGCTTTTAAATAATTTAATATGAATCTGAAATTTGAATGAAAAGTGAAAATAAAAGTTAAGAGGTTTTAACTGCTTGGTTTTTTTTCAATGCTGTTACTACATCACAACCTAACAAAACTTTGATCACAGCACTTTAAGGTGATAATGGGCACAGTTTTAAAATTATCACTGTAATTTTAAAGTCAATTACTGGCTAATAATTCTGGTGCTTCACAGTATACTTAATTACAGTAACAAAGCAAAAAAAAAAAGAATAAATTGTCCTTCCATAGCAACCCTGACACAAATACTGTAACATTACAGTGTTAGAAAAAAAATCACAGTCTTGTGTTGTGAATCCACAGTTAAATGAAGACATTTCACAATATAAAAACATGATTTTACAAAACTGAACTGTTATTTTACAGTGACCCTGGAATAATATTATTGTAAAATTAAGTGTTGTAAAGTCACAATGTTGTACTGTAAAATTACTGAGATTACTGTGTTCACAACAATTAACAGTGAATTTATGACACTTTAGTGTAATTTCTCTGTATCTGCAATCCAAACAGGCATAACTGTATAATTTAAAAGTTTATAAAAGTTTTATTGTGAAATTACAGTATGCTAATGAGTAGAGCTCACAGTAGTCACTTGTAATTTAACATCTCTTCTCTATAATCATCGTAACTTCATGGCCAGCAAATTCCTGTGTATTTACAGTAAGCATGCCAAAATGAAATACTGTTATCTTACAAATATTTACCCATCATGAACTACAACAGCCTAATTACAATATACTGGAAACTTACTGCTGAAACCTGTGAAAACCTGATGCTCTTAAACATGATCCTCATAGCCTAAGCAAATGATTTTGGATGATACAGGAGTCTGTCCTCTGATAGACCGAGAGGGACAGAGACCTGATGGAGCCATCAAAGCCCCAACTATTTCTCACAGTTACTGTCATTTTATCCAGGTGCCTACCAGCACCCACACAAAGACCTCCACTTATTTATGGACCATCCTCTAACAGACAGCAGTGTCTGGCATCATTAACCTGGTGTCTTCTTAATTCAGACAGATTGTTTCTCCCTGACTCCTGTGTGTGCATGTGTCTTTGTGTTAGTGTGTTCAAATGTTTGTATGCCAATGTGCTGGGTGCATGTGAGTATATCGTACTTGTCTGGTGGCCTTGTTGTGTGCTTGTTCCAACTTCTCAAACTCTGTACAATGGAATATAGATTTTTTGTGTTGTAGATGCTTCATGGGTGCTTAGTGTAGCTTCAAAACATCACATCACACAATACTGAATAAACATACACTGTCAGCAAGTCTCATACTTAAGTTTGCAAGAACTGAATACAATTTCAAAAGTTTTGGTCCAACATCAAATAAAAATTTATCAGAGACAAAGTTGATAAAACAGTTCTCTATGCAGTGGTTACTCTTATTTATTTATATCAGGGGTTTTCAAAGTGTGGAAAAATGAGACTCCCCTGTTAGCTACCCCACACAACCCCACCCCAAAAAAGGTTTTCAGATATGAATATGATCATGAATAACTATATAATGTTTTATATACATATGAACAATAAACTCACTCTCGTACAGCCTTGCTTAAATATATGTGACTCATGTATAGACATTTCTTCTAATGTTATTTTTTTCTAGAACATTTCTTTGTATCTTTTTTGTACGACTGTCTCCAGTTTCCCTAAGCTCTTAAAAAAATAAGAGGCTAGTTTTTTTACATTTGCTGCATAAATAGCAGAATCGTGATGATCAAAACATTTTTTACTGGTTTTCTTTTTCATTTCATTTTTCCCCTGAAGTCCTCCCATTCACCCCCTAGGGAGGCCTGCCTGACACATTGAAAACTTCTGATTTAATAGTAAAGAAATGTTGCATCACTTTTGTTGGATAAATCAGTATGAAGTTTAGATTAAAAAAAAAAGCAAGGGTGCGTATACTAGACCAGAGGTTCCCAACCAGGTAACAGGAAGAGTGCTCAAACTCCTGGTGTGTAAGGATTCGATTCATAGGTAAGAAGTGATAAAATATACACCTATTGTCAATAGAAATATCAGATCTACTCAGACGGATGGCCAATGCATGAAATAAAACATTGCAAGTTTTTTTTTTTTTTTTTTTGCAGCATTTCCCCCGTGCCCACAAGGTGCGGCTAGGTCTCAACATTATACGTGTCCTGCTGGCCCGGACTTTGAACAATTATAATAACTCTCGCCCTGCACGCCAGCATTACACTTCAGACCAACATTCCTGTCTCTGCTTAAGAGGGTGTACGGCAACAGCAAAAATCACTGTCAAAATCCGTCAAAGGCAGTGACCTGTGGTGTTACATACAAAAAGGGGTACACAGTTTGCACTATATGCATATGTGGTGCAAAATGAGCCACACACATCGCTTCACAAGCTCCCTACTACTGTTAAACACATGTAGTGGATGTATGCCACCCATTACAAGCCCGCGAATCACTGTGATGTCACCGAGTGAGAAACCAGTTCTTATTTTTGTGGATAAGGGACTATTTTTAAAAATTTTGCTCCCAGCAGGCGCTTTCATTTGTCAGAAATGTGCCTGCTGTCTCCTGGGGTAACTTAAAGGAAGTTTAAAGGCAGATGGGACATGAAGCAAATAGATGCCCCCTCTAAAGGGAACTTATCGGTATAATAATTAAAAAAAAAAAAAAAAAAAAAAAAAAATCAGTGTCATGTGATCATTCGTCTGTTTCAAGACAAACAGAACATAACATCTAACAACAAAGTGTCCTCTAACCTCAGGCATATGTGCTTAATGCTCCATGTCAATCAGCGTCCTGATGTTACATCTCCACCAGTCCCACAATGCAACATGTGCTGCCTACAGCAACTGACCTTGGGTTAATCTTCATAATGAGTATCGGGCCTATTGGCATTATTCTTCTACTTTTAAAAAATGAAACGTCAGCCCCTCCTTCCCCACCAACCGTGTCTGAAGATAGAGAGTGTGGCTAAAGAGAGAAATAAAACATCAGTGAGCATGCTGTGAAGTATACAGCAGGAGAAAATAAAAAAGAAACAAAAACTTAATTCCATCATTTGGTCTAATGCTCCTTGGTTTATCAGTGAATGAAGGATAGCGTTAGTTCTGGTAAGACGTGGGTCAAGATAGCTAACATGCCAGCATTCTATTGTTTAACAGCTGATCCAAAGTTAGCCTGCCACTACTGATAGCCTTTAAGCTGCCATTGCCTAAATGTATCAGACTTCCTTACTTAAGCCACTCTAACCTGCATACTCTTCACTGCTCCTGCTGCAGACTGCCTTGTAATCCTCCTTCACCCCAGATCCTCTTTTATGCTCTTCTCTGACTTAATGGCTTGATGATCATTGCTCTAAAGGGTTAGGTATTCAAAAGGGGTTAAACATTGCAAATTTCCCCGTGTGGGACGAATAAAGGTTTATTCTATTCTAAACATCTTGCAAAGTAAGATTTTACATAACAAACAGCAACTTCTGCAGACACATGTCTGTGTGAACTGGAGTATTCATCAAAAAAAAAAAAAAAAAAAAAAAAGGGGGAGAAAAACTGATCCACTTAACCGTGGTAAGAGGTGTGTGGGTGGTGAAGCTGAAATACAATTTCTGTCTGTGATAGGTGACCATATTTCTCACTTAATCCTCTGTCATGTTACCATTTTATTCACAACAGAAGTGCCACCCCTGGCTTTCTTTTTATGCTTCTTGCTTCAATCCAACTGCCAGGTGATAATGAATCAAGGGCGAAAAAAAGGACATGATTAGAAAAACAGTAAAATCATTATTTGTACTTTATTTACTGAATTTCAAATGGGTTTTAATTGTCAGTTTCCTACATTTTGCCCTTCCATCCCTTTTATTCTCTCACTCCTTTTTTCAAACTGAAGAAGACCCCTTAGCCTCAATGTATGTTTGTGTCAAAGAACCGCAGTGCAGACTGTGTGCTCCCTACAAGCTTTTAGCGTGTCGATGTTTACATCTCTATAATGTGTTATCTGTATACATCATTGTTGCGTGCTTGGAGTTGGGCATGCAGGTCTTGTCCTCTTCCTTTCTCTCTTCTCTTGTAGCTGTGCACCATTAAAATGAGTGATGTTTTGGACCAGGACATAACTACAGCACGGAGAGAGAAGCCAGCTTACTCTCATCACCCTCTCATCTATACATCAACTCTAACTGACACCAGCTCTATTCATCCTACCCCCTGCTACCACTCTGTCCCTGATAGTTTCCTCCATTTCCCAGTCTTTATCTCCAGCCCTGGATTCTTCCATCTGACATTTTCTATTTTCTTTCTGGGTCTACTTTATTTTTCATCGTATAGAACAAACTAGTGAAGAGCTAGTTCAGATTCAGAGATTAATTAAAACGTCATAAATGGTTGATTGCGAATTGTTATTTAACCAGTACAAACATTAATATTTAGAATATGTGCAGTTAATGAACTTTAGAAATGCAACCGGTAGGTTTTCATAGGTTTGTTGAAATCACTTTCAAGATCTCTACTTCTGCTGCTCCCTCTCTAAAACCTCTTGAACGTGAGGGAGAATAGATACTGTCCAAACCCTGGGCCCTATTTTCTGCACAGCCTATGTTTTGGCATGAAGAGCAGGTGTCTTCCCTAATTTCCGCCTGGCCCAGGTTTCACTAACATACCCAACATTGCACTGTTAAAACAGCAAATGATCATGCTCTCCCGTTTGTGCCCAGTACTGTGTTTTTCTGAAAATGAGGAGTGCTCAGGAGCAAAGGTGGAGTATTCCAGACTTGAGGATGCAGAAACTGACTGCACTATAAACCTCCTTCTACCTTGTCTGAAGTCCAAAGTCTGAAGCAAATAGTGTCTCTGTTATTTAGAGGATGCATACGATATCTTGACACATACTTTACTGAGTTTGTTTAACTTACATGGGATGCACAGCAGCACACATTTACTGTAAAATATCACTTCAAATATCAATTCAGTATAAAGTTCATAACAGGATGGAACTTTAAACAGCCTGGCTTTCTTGCAGAGCTTAACTTTGCAGAAAAAAACAAAAACGAAAAAAAAAACAAAAAAAAAAACAAAACATAAGATTAAAGATTTTCTCAAAACACAAAGCTACATTTCTAATATTTCTATGCACACTTATCGCACTAATAATTATGCTCACAGATAATGAAAAAGGCTGTAGTACTGCATGTTTAACGCATCCAATAGAGAAAAGAACCAAGTTTTCCTGCATGAAAATGATAAAACAAATTGCTTACAGCCAACGGTTATATAATGTACAGTAAACAGGTCTGTCATAAACATAACCCTGCCTGATCCTATCAGTTTTACCTGGAGATTTGAATGATTAATGAGCTTTTGCTTGTGTTGAAGTAGAAGTCTCTGACAGATCTTTTGGATCTTGTGCTCTGAATGCTTCAGTGAAAAAAGCACTTTCATTTGATTTAATCTGTTGTTGGTTGAAATCTAAAAAAATATATATACAGTATATATATGTGCAACTGCCCGCAGCTCTTCCTCTCTCTTTTTGTCCTACAAGCTAAACATACAGGCTCAAATCTGCCACATGCTTGGCGTTTGCTGGAAAAATAAATAAATATACAAAATAAAGTGGTGGCTGTAATACTAACAGATAAGGCTGAAATATTGGCATGAATAGTAAAATGTGCCAGAAACAGTTTATAGATTCTAAAGCCATTGTCTTTCAATATGGATACCATATAAATAATATTGTGCATCCCCAAAGATTCTTCAAGAATGTCTTTTTAATTCTGTTAAATTTAAAAAATGTTTTAAACTGCTGTGGTCATAGTGTATAGAATGGAATTATTCAATTAATAAAATTGTGAAATGTAAAACTCTTTGCTCTCTTGATTTTTCCTTTTTTTTCTTTTTTTAAGTTACAGTTTTTTAAGCTGTTTGTGGAAAAATGCACAAACAGAATGACTTATTTAAATACTCTTGTGCCAATTCTCAAGGCAACACCTAGACTGGTACAGAGACTAGAGTACACAGCTTCTTCATGTGCTTTTGGTCAAAGAAAACACCAAATCCATAAACAATATGTGTGCATTACAAGATATGATTGGTATCAGTATTAGTAAAAATGACCTCAAAGAGCATCTGTACCACATCAATTTGAAAAAGTCTGGTATCACCCACCACTACAGTGAGAAAATCAAATGGACCTGACTAAATATGATCGACACTGTCATGTTCAGAGATAATAATTTATTTGTGGGGCCAACAGCCGTAAGAACTGCGAGGCAGCATTTTGTGAGAAAGCTGTGTGGTACAGTGAACAGATGTAACGTGATGAGAAAAGTGGAAGAAAGCAAATACAACATCTGATCATGAGAGCTGAAGGACACACAACTGATGGAAAACTTGGAATGAATTTCATGTTTCTCCTTCAGCTGTACATGTGTTTATTTTATTTTAAGACATGGCCCTGAGAGAAGCTAAGATGATGACAAAGAAGGACAAATACCGGTCCATGTGAGAGTATTTGTCTGAAATGACGCTCCAATGGTCTTAGTAATTATTGCCATGGGTAGACAAACTTTCAACCAAATATTTACACCACAGGATTAAACAGGAACTAAAAACACCCCAAAGTGCACACACATACACAAAAATACACAGCCACATACAAGATGGTACACTCCTTGTAAAAACTGCTTCTCTTTTGCCAGACTCATTCAGGTAACACCAGTGGGTATAAATGTCGCTAAAGATCCTTTAATTCAACAGTTTCACTTAAATTGGATTGTGGTTTGTTAGGCCCAGTTTCTCAGGATCTTTAACACTGAAGCTGTATCAGAAATGTTTGCTAATGGTCTCACAATTAAAACATGTCAACAAACACACTGCACACTCATTTGTCTGTAAGTGCCTGCACATATGCTCTGAAACCCAAAAGTGCATTCCATATCCATTCTGCACTCCTGGATCAATTTCCTGTATTAGTTATTAGCCAAACTGATTATATTCCATTACCAACAGTAATTATGGGGTGTTATGGATTAGGATTACAGCATGGTGCAAAACCACTATCTGATTTCCTTTGTGACTTCAAGGTCTTGCACACACACTGGTGAATTTGGGTGAACAACAGTGATCAAAAGGGTTTTAAAATGAGGATGAAAATCTATAAAAGACCATAAAACAAGTGGAAAGTTAGGATTTCATTTAAGCACTACTCATATCATCAGAATCAGTATTCTGTACAGAATACCGGAACAGCCAAGGGCCCCTCAAAGACAGGCCTGACCCAGAGGACATTTTGTTTCCATTATTAAACTTCAAAATACAAATACACAACAATTTATACACAGATTTCCAGCTAGTGCAGATAGTCAAATCAAGTCCACATAAGAGGAAGAAGAATACCTACTTTTTTTATCTCTATGAGGAAGTCCAATTCTTCACACTATGGTGCTGAAACATGATACACACATATAGGGTAAAATGATTGAACAGGTCCTTCAATCACACACTAATCAAGAGACGTCACAGTGATGGCTTGCTGCCACAAAAGAAGTGCTTCCAAGTTGGTTTGGGGATCAGTGACTTACACAAGGGCACTTCAGCAGTGTCCAGGAAGTCAGCTGAAACCTCTCCAGCAACCAAACCAACTTGGAAACTTGGTTCAGTTGGGACTTGTACCAGCAATCCTCCAGGTCCCAACCCAGTCCTTTTGGATAAACAATCAAGGCTACTTTTCACCCAACAATGACATCCAATACACCCATTTATTATCACATTGTAGCAACACTCTTTTTGGTAGGCCTGCTCTCACTTTCTACAAATGTTAAACTGTTGCTACGATTAAAAAGTTTAAATCCCATCTGGGGTGCATCTGGTGAATCTGAGTTAACTAAAAGGGGGAAGTATGAGATAGATTGTTTAGAGCTAGGTTTTCAGCCCAAAAGCAGATTGGTGGGACTACTGATTGTTGATCCTGCTCTGCTCTCTACACTTGTTCTTGCATGTCTTTCTTTCTTCCTTCAATCTTTTTTTTTTGTTTTGCCTCTTTTTCATCCTCTTTCTCTCATGTTTTCTTTAGTCTGTGTCTCAGGCTTTTGCTCTAACCTCTCTTGTTGACATCCACCTTCATGTTATGGTGTAAAAAGTGGTGGTGGTTGACAGTTTACAATTGTTTTATGACTTATTGCAGATCTAAGTGTTTGGTTCAGAAAAGGGTTGCCAGGTCATCTGAGTTATTGGTGTTAAGAGAGAGGTTTTATGAAGGATTAAGGGCTTTTCCACCACCTGCAGAACACTGTGTGAATGAATAAATGAAGGACAAAGGTCGACCCGAGCAGAGTCAGTTTCAAAATGAGGGTAACCTTTTAGTCTCTAGCTAATGGAGCTTAAAGCACAAGTTCAAGCAGGAAGACTGCCGTGTATTCATCCATTTATTTCTTTCATTCTCTCGGTCTCGATTAGGGGCATTGACTCACAAAAGCACTGAACCAAACGGATTCTGTCAAGACTTATTGGACCAATCATCCTGCTGCTGTCACATTTTAAATTTCAGTCTCTTCTCCACCACAGTCACTGCAGTGGGATTTTAGCAACCCTCCTCCACCCCAGGCACCTCCAGCTCCAATACCTCATCTCAACCTCCATGGCTCATCAGCACTACCAGTCATCTCACCAGTGTCTGGGGCAAGCTGCTCAGAAGGGTGCTTCTCACCTAATCCTGTATCCTTCATCACCACCAGGTGACTCAATAGGGTATGAGGTTTTCAGCATCAATACCACTTCAAATACGGGAAGACATCATTATGGAGTCTAATCGATAAAGTCATACTATTAATCAAAAAAAAAAGAGCACAGTTATTCTTTATCCAGACTTGTATCTCAAATTAAAGTCTCTCTTGATTGAAGTGAAGCTGTAAATACTTGTCAAGTGGAAGTCTTTTCGGAAATGATAAAATTCAAGATGTTGATTAAGATGACATTGGACATAAAGCCCATATTTTCATATTGCCAAAATGAACAAAACAGGAAATCTTTGCCATAGGCATCGTTAAGTGAAATTAAAAAGGATGAGGAAAAATGTAAGGAAACATGAGGGGAAAGAAAACAGTAAAAATAACTTCAGAATGATTAATTAATGTCAACATTAACTTAGTTAAAATTACTTACCTGGCCCTCTAATTTGTTTTACTTGACTGGTGTTTCTGCTTCATTTTAAAGGACAGCTGTACAGGAAAAAGGTGTTGAATTAGGTCAGTTCCTGCTGAAGTGTGCCGAAAATGTAATCACCTGATTGCCTTTAATTAGCAGGCTGAGGCTGCCTCAGTGGCTATATTTACATGCAGTCATTAACCCTTTCATAACCGGAATATTAGCAATAACTTGGTTGCGCATGTTAACAACAAATAACCCTTTTGAAAAACCGGAATATGCTCATATTCCGTTTTTTAAAAACCTGAAAATTACCCCTGGGTTACTCCTTTTCTCACCGGAATATTTGGTCATGTATACGCCTATCGGGATAACCCCATCGAAAGGAACATTAACTTGTGTTCTGTGCATGTTCTTTCCTCATGGAATCTCGGTCTATTGAGTACAGGAAGTACTTGTTGTAAAATGGCATAGCTCCGGCTCCATTTCCTACTTCTTCACATTCTCGCCTTCCATTAATTAAGAAATTAACAAAGAATAGTGTCAAGTACTGGTGGTGGGTCAGTAGTAACCTTCGTTTGCACCAAAGTGCAAACGAAGGTTGCTACCTGCTCCAGGCTGTTCATTATCTGCCATGCTGCTGCTGTTGTTGTTGTTGCTATTGGATACAGGAAGAAGAAGCAGAAATGACGCGCCTTGCATCATGACGTTCTCCATGAGTCGAGATGTTGTCCATGTGTCGCTGTTTTGATCAGGATACCATGTTTACAGGAATAACCCTATTTGCTCACATACTGTATTTCACACTGGATGCATCTTACTTGGGTGACGACAGCAGTGCATGCGTGCTTTTGTATTGGTAATTATGTTATCAGGTCAGAGCTGCCAGCGGGAGTCTTACTGAAAATCTTTAATGGGAGACCTGCCTGTTTTTTTTTATTTCCACAAGTTGCCCATGTACCTTAGCCTAAACAGACAGGAAAATAAAAAATAGAGAACCATATTAACCTAGCCCAGAAAGTACGTATACCCACATCAGTAGAATATATCACAGAAAATGTATAAACAGTCCAATCATTCAGTCCTCCTGTATGTGTCTCTTAAAGTCAAAGCTTAGTTTGCCTCCAGTGGAGGAGCAGCCCTTGTTCATTTAGAATGTTTACATTCTGCAGGTGTCCATGGTCAGATATGCAGTCCATCAGGTCCGTTGTGGAAAAATAATTACTGTGGTTTTTCCTAAAAAAAAAAAAAAAAAAAAAAAAAGAAAGAACTGTGTCAGCAGGAAGGTGCAGTCACTACATAGCACACACATTTTCCTGGCAATATAGCCATAAAATCTACAGCTGGTGCTGGCACAAGTATCAGCCGCATGTACCCAGTGTGAAACCATTGTCAGGCTAAATAAAGACAGACTGCACTGATTTCTCCCATGAACATAGTGGGTGACAAAGTCACAAAAGATAAATTCTGCTAAGAGTATGCATACCTAACAATGCAAATACAGTTGGGCTTACTTTGAAGTACTTTGTTCATAGGAATAGTATTTAATATTGATTTAAAAGAATGCATTTGTACCTCCCGCTTCTTTCTGTCATATTAAGCCCATCCCAGAGCTTGTTTCAATAATGTGGTTTTTGCTAATCCTGTGTTAACAGAAATGGAAATGGGCATGCAGTTCCACAGCATACACAGAAACAGGCACATAATATAAGTTGGGGAGGGATCCAATCACAGCTACTCTCTTTACAAATGTATATATTCATGTAGAGCAGGTTCACTGTTTGTTGTCAGTTCTGGTATTGTAACTGAGATGCTCTGTCAGGTAGCCTAAATAAAGGTTGTTGCATTTCACACAAAGGTTATATTTCTTTCTGTTAATTCATACCTTCATACTTTACTAGCATTCAGTCAAGGAATATTAGATGTTTATTTTTATCCAAGTGTAAAGAATGACTTCAGAAATTCAAGGAAACAGAAAAAACACCTTACACGTTACACTTGATATTTAAGTCGACAACATTTACAGTACACTTTGTCAACTAAAATGTCGTGAAATTTTATCAACTAAAACTAGACTAAAATTAAACTATTTTGATGACAAAGTTATGACTAAAACTAAAAGATATTTTAGGCAAAAGACTATAACTTAAACTAAATTACAAAATGCTGTAAAAATTAACACTCATCATGGAACAAAACATTCTCCACATATCCAGGTTCCAGTGCATATTTTGCCAACACCAGTGCAAAGGGGCCTGCTGGTGAAGGGCAGTTATGGCAGGCCTCCTGGGAGCCCTGTGAGACTGGAGATTTATTGTGTGCAGTCTGTTTCACACTGTCCTAAGGGTTCCTAAGTGCTGACAAGATAAGGAAACAGTTACTTAGATGCCCACCTCGAGGCCTGTCTCTGACATACCCTGTTGTGTGAGACCTGGTCTGCAGATTGGAAAACATATTATTGAAACAAGCTGTGGGATAGTGCTTAATATGACTTTATTTGGAGTTCTCACTCCAAATAAAGCTGCAACTTGGTTTTGTGTAACACCAACTTAGCAGAGAAACTATCCAGATCAGTCAAACATAGCATGCCAATTCTTGGATATCCGAACACTTGAAAGAGCATGTATTATTGTCACCCTGAAGGAGACCATATCCAGTTAAAGTAGCTAAGTATATCAAGTCTGCCTTTAAAAAAAATATCACTTTGAAGTGGTAGTGTCTGGTGGTGGAGGAGTGAAGGAGACAATAATTCATGTCAGACAATAGTAACAGAATCAAGTTAAATTTTAAAGTACATGCACAGCCAGTTGTAGCCTATTAGAGTTAAAGTATTAAATTGAGATTGTGAGTTTTCATGTGGTTTCAATGTTCAGGTTATGGGGTTAAGTTCTGAGTGAGCTGCATTGCTTTTTGTGTTTGCGCATACACTTGTATATCTGTGTTTGATCGCACTGCTGTCATCCAGATTGAAAGTATCGTTTCTTTCAACATGAGATAGAAACAAAAGAGGGAGATTCAATAAAAGAGATGAGGACTGACCAGAATGCAGTACAAGTCTTTGTATTCACCCACACACACACTGCTACAGCCATGAGGTATGGCTATGAAATAATGAGATTGCACTTATGAGGATAAAACCAGGTGATTCACAGTTTCAGAGTGTTATATATTAAGGGTTGGGTATCACCGCGCAGCTCTAAGTTTCATATAAGTGCTGTCTTTAGTTTACAGCTAGCTACTGATTAAAGTGCACTTGTTTTTGCTAAGGCACTCAGGATGCCCAAGACAATGAACATCCTGAGTGCCAATGCATGTTAAGAACTTATGAAAACATTCAACAAATGCAATAAATCATTCAAAATGTTCAATGACTTACATCAGTTGTGCATGAATACCTAACCTTTAAAGGTGACATATTTTGCTCCTTTTTTGCAATTTAACATGGATCCTTGATGTCTTCATGAGAATTAGTAACATGCTTTGGTCCTAAAAGCCCATGAATCAAGCACAGCTGCATGCTCTCCACGCTCACATAACCCCACTGTTCAGAGCAGCTGGTTTTGAGGGCAGCCGCCTTAATATGGTAATGAGCCAGAGCATAGCCGTTTGTGTCGTAATCAGATCTCTATTCATTTTAACCACAGGCAACACAGTAACATAGAAGTGAGACTTCACATTACAATACCGAAAATCAACGAACCATAAATTCATGACCGTTACCAGCTACCAGCAAAGCTCGTTTCCCCCAAAACATTACAGCTAAAGCACAACATGCTAACCTCAGCTTAGTCACCACAGTGGAGCACAGCTGCAACTTAGCCTACCCTACGGGCTAATGTTTGATGAAACGGAGGGGTAATGGGGTGGGTAAAGGACTGATTATATTCAGTCAACTGTTAAACTTCTCTTGATTAATTAAGTAATGTTTACCCTTCAGACTTTCAACAAGTAACGTGAACATTGATGAACATGTTGTGCAGTTACCTGTGGTTCACTTCCCCCTGCTGTTAGCATTAGCTCATAGCAATGAGCAAAATAAATACTCACATTTCCATCATCAGGTTTGGCAACGGATTGTTGGTATTGTACCCGGATTCAGGAAAAGTCTTGTTGCCAATCCTGTGTTGAACCGACAGAAATTGGAGAATCAGTCGGACATGAAATGAGTGGCACACACATACAGGTTTTAGCCGACTGTAGCTGGCACATTCCCTTCAGAAATGAAATTAATCCACTGGGCCCTTTAGTCCTTTGAGGCTGGTAGCCTATATGTGAAGATATATGTGGCTGTTTACAGCCAACATCTGAGCAGTGACAGGTTTTGGGTCTAAACATGGTGTACGCCGATCTCTCAGTAATAGTGAAAACAACAATGGCGGCACTTTGCAAAGAAACTTCTCAAGCCGTTGGTTGGGGATACTTAGGCAGAGGCAATCTTATGCAAATGAAATGCTTGTTACGTAACTGTATATCCACAGACTCAACAGCTTGCCAAATACCATGATTTTACATTTATACAGCCTGCTAAATACAGGTTTTGTTGTCTACTCTCACATTTTGTGGGATGAGAGGAAGGCCAAATACCCAAAAATGTGTTCAAAAGCCTTCAAAAAGTGATTTTTGCATAATATGCCCCCTTTGACATATAACAGTCAGTGTGACAGTGAACCACATGGTTTTATCCTCATGAGAGCAGTCTCATTATTTCATAGCTGTACCTCATATTCACATCAACTACTACCACTACATCATGTAGATGCATAATTTAAAACTTACATAAAAATCAACTCGGTGGACTGTAAAAGAATGAGAGCAAAGACTTTGTGGTGGAGCTTTGGGTAATACATTTATATGACAGAGTGTGTGAAAATGTGTGTGTTCTGCATATCTCTGACTCTGAGCTCCGCAGTCCAGCGGGACAAGAAGCAGGGAGTGCATTACAACTCCCTCCTGCAGCTCATGGCAAACTGAGCTGTCTTCGTTTCAGTCCCCAGAGAAGGCCTGTAAACAAACAAACACATTCACATTTAACTTAAGTACATCAATGCTGTAGGCCTGCAGTCAAATGAGGAGCTGAGCTGCAGAGTCAAAAACACACACAATAATTATTAGTATACATATACAGTATTATACTTCCACCATAAGACTCTCAGACTGCAGGGGGGCTAGAGCACACCGTCTCTGTGCTTTTAGTTCAGATTTGTCAGACACTCCCTGTTTACGCTGCTTCATATTTAAGCTGATTTCAGGCTCTCCAGAGATTCACTGAGGCAGCAATGAGGTTTACAGTCCCTCGTCATATTAGCAATTTGTTCTACACATCGACTCGGAGCTGTCTCTTAAATCACAGGCCCCAGAAAACATCATGCTCCGCTGCTTGCAAACAAGGAAAACATTTATAAAGCTTTTTTCTTAAATACAGAAATGTCTGTTGATTTGTTAACTTAACTGCACAGCTCCACACAGTTTTTGTCAAAACAAATGAAGGTCTGTTTTACTTCAACACTGTAAGGAAAAAAAAAGTAAATTTCAGGAAAGTTCGTTTGAAATGAATTTAAGTCTTTGAGTATCAACCTGACTTTGCCCTCATTTCAATGAAGATGTGCCTTTCAAAATTTGCAGACACACTTTCCTCCTGCTGCTGTAAAGGGGAATATTTGCTTGGAAAATGTCGTTAAAGATCATTAAATTAAATGCAAGATGAAATGCAAATTTTGTATGAAAACATTTTGTCTCTGGTAATCAAAACCAATGTTTAAATCACTTTATTTTTTACCTCCATCAGGGAGGTTATTGCTTTGCTGGCATTTGTTAGTTTGTGAACAGGAGAACTCGAAAATCAAATATACAGTGAAATACATTTTTAGGGAATGTTGGTCATGGCGCAAAAAAGACGTGATTTCATTTTGGAGGTGGCTAGAATCCTGATGCTAATCCAGGAATTGTGTGAAAGGATTCATTAACATTGTGTGATACAGCAGTTTTCTATATTTTTGCTAAAGTGTAAAAAAAGTTATCAGGGAATGTTGGTTACATTGTGAGATAAGACAGCTTTTCCACATTTTTGAAATTAACTAATAATAATTGCTTCACAGTGTTGGAAATGCCATTTTGGAAGTTAGTTCACTCCTATATGTGTGTGTGTGTGTGTGTGTGTGTGTGTGTGTGCAAGTAAAATAAATGATAAGTCAGAGCCCAGATAGAAATATGTTCTGCTGCTTTAAACAACTGTTTAGAACAAACACAAGTGTGACTTGTCTGTCTCAAATACTATTATTTTTAAAGATGATGTTTCTTTGTGATTTTTTAGACATACCGTCTTTTTCTCCATTTTCCAAAGATTTTAAGTTACAAAGTTATCTGGCTGCTGGTGGTTGATTTCTTCATTTGAACCTTGATGGATTTCTCACAAAGTTTTGAGTACATATCCTCTTTTTATTAAGGAGAACAGACCTCTAGATACCCAGAAAAAGTGAAAATTTCACTTTCTGTTTTGCTCGGTGCAACTGGAACCTGTTTCAGACCAGCTCAGAGTCTGTTCGATTGTGTATGTGAATATGTTAATGTGCGTGTTTGTTTCTAACAGAGGCAGGGGAAATCAGTCTGGCCTGATCTGCTCTCTTGTTTTATTGACGCGTATGGAACAAAACAGCAGGGCCATGGAGAAACATGTTGTTTTTCTGGGACACTTCGTGGTTGTGTTTGGTTGTGTTTGTGCATGCCAAAGAAAACAGGACAAAATGTGGAGGTCCCAAATTTAAGCCAGGAAAAAAAAAAAGTTTTAAGGACACAGAAAAGTTGAGTTAAATCTCAGTTTATCTATGGGTGAGTTAAAAAACAGAGATGAACAGAAGAATGTTATGAATTTAAGACTGTATCAAGACAGACTATGCATCTCCAATTCCTGTTAATATAATACAATAAAATGTACTGCGTGTAGCAAATGATGGAGATTTTTAGAGCCAGAGACTTAGCGCAAACTATTAAGATGTTCTTTACATTAATCTGCTTATGCCACTCACACTTAATGAGCCAATATTGTGCTTTTCAACTTTTAATGCCCTTCTGATAAAACTGCCACTACAGCAGGCAGCACCCAATGTTAATCTTGACATGAGAGCACATTGTTTTCAGGTCTGCAGTCCTCTATTGATGTCCTAAATGTCCGTAACTCCCGCTTCTTTCCTCACAAAGGACACTGAGCAGGCAGTATCTCTACAGTTCGAGCTCAATCGTTCTATTTGAAGCTTTGCAATATAGATATGCCTGAAAATGACTTTGGATTAAGATGGATTCATCTTCTCTGCAGGGTGAGAGAAATCTCTTCTTTCTATTCTGCTTGCTCCACCTTCAGAAAATGTGTTCTCAAACAGTCCATGAAAGGTATTTGGGCTAGGAGTTTGTTTATTCTAAAACTGATAAAAGTGAAAAACATATCCAGGCATGTCAGCCACAGTAAACAATAGTGCACCAAAGCTACATCCATCTCTGTAGAGGGGGCATGGTCTGACAGCTTGTGAGTATTTACATTAGAACAGACTGTTCTGGCAGGGCTGATACAGAGGGTTTAGAGGCATGCCCAAAAATTTTTTGTTGTATGCTAGCTGAATTATTATTATTTGGAAATGTTTTTATCCCCAATAACAGAGTACCACTCTTCTCAACATTTTTCAAGATGTAGGATATATTACTTTTTGTCTTTTCACTCTCTTACTCAGTAAAGCAATTTGGTCAGCTCTGATTGCTTTAAAAACGCTGAATAAATTAAGTTGATTTCTGAGTGGAATTGTTAGGCAAGAAACTCCAAAGATTGTGGTTTGAGAAATCTGAGACCAGTGTTAACTTGTTGAAATGAAGTTCAATTTGGAACCTTTAACAATATCATAATTTTATTTTCCCTAATGACCTCCTGAGACCCTGCATGTCATCTGGGGACAATTTGTGTTTTAACCATGGTGGCACATTTTGCTTTAACTTGTTAGCTCTATTTATGGATATTTTGTTGTCATTAATCAAAAATAATTACCTTAATGATTTCCATACAAACCCATATTTTTGGGAGGCTGGCAATTTCTTAAAATGTTTGCTTTATTAGTTGCCTTAAAATGTTTTACTTTTGTATTAATTACTGTTTCTTTTTATAATTTGTATTCGGCTTTTGGTTTTGTTAGTTTATTTTGCATACGTGTGGAGTTGATCTCATTAATCATTTCTTCATTTTTCTGTTGTATACACAATGTTAGATGTGTTACCCTTTATGGCATGCTTTTATTAGATCTTCTCCCTTGTGGTCAGGTGCTGCAAGCCATAGTGACAACAGTCTAGTCCCCTAGATGGTGGTGTTTTCTTTTTGAGACCCTTTTTGTGGTGAGAGGTGTCATACTATGTTTAGTTTAAGGACCATGTTTGGTTTCCAGTTGCAGTGGTAAGCCTCAGCCCTATTCTTGCTTCTCCCAGCCTCTATCCCTTATTTCATATCACTACTTGGTTGTGCAGATAATTGAATTAATCTTTTTTTTGAGTTTTGGGGGATTCATATTACTTTTGTATTTTTTTATACTTTATGTTTTAGTCAAATGAAAGTCATAATTCCTCTAAAACAAAACCATCTCTTGCTCTGTGGTTAATGGATGGAACCGCTGTGACTTCATTAGTCCAACATTTAATTTAAGTTTTTCCTGTGGGTGTGAAAGTCCCCTTTGTCGTTGCAAAAATCCTTATCCCACCCTCACGCTACAATCTGGTGTTGTTTGGCAAGATAGCACTTTTAAAAGTGTAGATTTATTTTTATTCTTGTTTATGTTATTGTTATGATAAACTATTCATTGGTAGATGCCCTCTTTCTGTAATTTGTATTTGTATGTTTTAATGTTTACTCAAAAGATCTAAATGTTTTTTTTAACATTAGTGGTTGCTTACATAGCCTAGGTGTCATCAAAAATGAATATATGAACCAGATTTAAGGCAAAATATTTACTCTTAAAAGGCTGCACATTTCACTCCTTTAAACAAATTTACCCAGGGCTTGGAAGGTCTACAAAAGATACGGTATCTCTAAACTGTCTTGCTGGAAAAACCCCACTCAAACATTGGAAAGCCTGTAAATCCTTCTGTATCAGCTCTGCTTAGAGGCTGAGTGAATCCTCTATGCTGTGGTCTAACCAGGCCTCTTTCAGGATGTGAAGGGCGGCTGTGCTCTAATGTTCGCTCTGGCCATGCAGAGATGCCATTTTCCTTCCATTGGTGCCACTGTGGGTTGAACCAATGCCTCTGGCTTAGGAAGTTCCCCTTTAAAGGGATGTGGCATATCCCCTGATGGTATCATTAGGGATATTTTCTACCAGACTGCCTTTGCCTTTCGTTTTCTGAAATGGTTGTGCCCCATCAACAGCAGGAGAGGGATTTTTCCCGTGTTGGGGGATAGACAAGCCATGGACACATATTCAGCTGCACCAAGGAGGTATATGTTTTGTCAGTGTTTATCTGTCTGTTTGTCTGTTAGAGAGATAGCTTAAAAAGTCATGAAGGCAAGGCAAGTTTATTTGTAGAGCACAATTCATACACAAGGTGATTCAAAGTGCTTTACAGAACAAGAAAAAATGCATTAAAATCACAATTCAAAATAAAAAACAAAAATAATCATTATAAAATGAACTTTAAAGAGAAGAGTGCGGATAAGATCCTTTGAGTCATATGTACAGTTAAATAGAGCTGTTTTGAGCCTAGATTTGAACATTGTCAGTGTAAGAGGCCTGTCTCACATTTTCAGAAAGACTGTTCCAGATTTTAGCTCCATAAAACTGGAACCCTGATTCCCCATGTTTAGTCTGACTCGGGCACCAGCAGGAGGCCGGTCGCCTGAAGGTCCCTCAGAGTCCGAGATGGTTCATATGGCACTAACATGTCAGAGATGTATTTTGGTGCTAGGCCGTGGAGAGGACCCTGTACACAAGCAGAGCTGCCTTTAAAGTCTATTCTCTGAGCCACAGGAAGCAAGTGTAGGGACCTGAGCACAGGACTAATGTGCTCGTACTTCCTGGTTCTGGCAGCAGCATTCTTGATGTACTGCAGCTGTCTTACAGCTCGTTTGGATGAGGCCGGTGAGCAGGCCGTTACAGTAGTCTAACCTACTGGAGACTAATGCATGGATAAGTCTCTCCAAGTCAGGTTTAGATACTATACCTTTGATTTTGGCAATGTTTTTTTAGATGGTAAAAGGCTGCTCATGTTATCGATTTGATGTGGCTGGTAAAGTTCAAGTGTGAGTCCATAATTACCCTGAGATTTCCAACCTGATTTGTAGGTTTTATAGAGAGAGACTGGGGGTGACTGCTGACACTTTCTCTTTGTTTCTGTGGACCAAATATGATGACTTCAGTCTTGTCTGAATTTAGCAGGAGAAAGTTGTTTTGCATCCACACACTGACCTGTTGGATGCAGGTGACAGAGTGAATCCACTGGTCCATATTCACCTGCTGTCAGTGAGACATAGATCTGTGTGTCGTCTGCGTAGTTGTGGTAGGACACATTATTATTTTGTATTAACTGGCTAAAGGCAGCATGTAGAGATTTGAACAGGAGGGGTCCCAGGATTGACCCTTTGGGGCAAACCCCACAGGTCAAAGGCATGTTGGTCTGAGACACAGTATACCAATTTCAACAAAGTACTTGCTGTCTTCTAGAACAGGACTTCAACCAAATTTAGGGCAGTGCCAGAGATGCCCACCCAGTCCTGTAGTCTCTGTAAGAGGATCTCATGATCGACAGTGTCAAAGCAGCACTCAGATCTAGCAGACCAAAACTGAGACTTTGCCTGCGTCAGCGTTCAGCCGGATGTCATTTGTCACCTTCGTAAGGGCGGTCTCAGTGCTGTGATGGGGTCTAAAACCTGACTGGAAAACATCAAAGGAGTTGTTCATAAGGAGAAGTCAGTAAGCTGTTGTAAAAGTAATTTTTAGGAAATTCTGTGGAAATGTTAGACACAGTGCAAGGCAGAAGTGATTAGATTCTGGTGGTGATCCAAATCTGGATATTGATTCTAGAAATTTTTTAAGGATTTGTTAACATTGCTAGACAGGATCGTTTTCAACATTTTCGCTAATAACCAAGAAAGTTCTCAAAATAGTTCAATGACATTTTTAGTGTTGCTCACTGGTACATGGGAGAAGCTCGATTTGGTTTTGGTGGTGAAGGGAATCAGGCATGCTGACCCAGGATTTTTCCTTTTTTAAAGTATATATTTTTTGGCCTTTTATGCCTTTACTGATAGATGAGAGACAGTGGATAGGCTTGTGAAAGGGAGGTGATAGAGAGTAGGGGGCAACATTCTGCAAATGGCCTGGTTGTTAACCACTCCATCAACCAGCGCCCGATCAGGATTTTTCAACACTGTGCAATTCGGCAGTTTTCCACATTTTTTTTTGCTCTCAGAGCACCTCTCGTTTTGTATATAAACCTTTTTTTTTTTTGTGCCCTTAAAATTAGCTGCTCGGAACATCCCAAGAGAACACAAAATATATTTCTTGACAAAAAAAATATTGACTTGACCCTGCACTAAGGAATGTAACCTCTGAGTCCAATGAAAAAAGCCTTCAGTTGGCTAAATGTTAATATCCCCCACCCATGACCCACAAGACCTTAAACCTGTCTGTCAAGGTCATCACTTTTTGTTTGATTTTGTCACTTTCACCAATATTGGATGTTGTAAAATGCCAATCAATATCCACGATAATAACACTCAACTCTGCTTTTCTCAAAGGCTGACAGAAAACAGGAACAGGAAGCTGACAGAATATACCAGGTCACATTCAAAACTGGTCTGAACCTCCTGGTTTCTTGAATCCAAACAGCTCCAAACCCCACACACACTCACAGAAGAGAATATTGATTAAAACCGAGCTGAAAGCAGCATCTTTTCCCCTCCTGACACCTTGCACACGCGTACACATGTTCCTCCCTACATAACATATGCTCTACACAGACAGCACATACTGCTGGGCATTTCTGCTCTCGCCTTGTTTTCTTCTATACACACACACACACATAAACAATGAGTCATGAATAAAACCTCAGAGAGGGGAAGACATCACACAGCTGCACACACTTACAAATCAAAAGAGGCACATTTGTGTGTGTGTGTGTGCGGCAGAAGACGCAACAAAAAAAACAGGAAGTCATAAGCTCATGATTGGGTATTGTTTGTTCTTTAAATGAGCCTCTAATGAAGGAACAGCTTATCTGTGCTCCATTATAGCAGGAACATATGTGAGAAATTGTGCACACGCCACTGTAGATATGTCTTCATATGAATGACAGCGATCATTGGCAGCCATCTATCAGGCCGGGACCATATGTTGCTTTGGGTGGGGAGGGAATGAGGGCTTACCGCAAAGCCTGCCTTATCCTCTGGCATTACAGTCTCTAAGAAAGGATTTATTCTTTAATTCTTGATTAGATAGAATTTGCTCCCCAGTGTGGCGAGCACAGTGATAGCACTGAGCGGAGATAACCTGCTCCACTGGGTGGAGAAAAGTGTGTGTGTGATTTGTTTGTTTGCCCCCTCTTTTAAACCCAAACATGCACGCACACACAACATATGAACACACTCTTGTGCACAACCTTTCCCCATCCTGTTTAGTGCCTGGGCTGTTTAACACATTGTGATAGGGCTATTTTAGAAGCGATGGATTATCAATCAAGGAATATCCTGATTGATGCATTTGGCCCCAACTGGGAAAGGACCACCCTCACTGCTCCACTGTTTGTTTTCATCTTTGTGATGAAAAAAGCCGGTACTGTCATTTGGTCTCTCTCTCTTTTCATGGAAGAAAAGAGGATTTTATCCCCTTGATTTTTGTGATCAAACCACTAGTTCTACCAGCTTCATCTGCCACTCAGGATGTGAGGAGACAGCTGAGGAAGACATTCACTTATTTAGTTCCTACACTCATTTATCTTCCCCTCTCTCGTCTCTCTCTCTGCCTGACTGGCTGCTGAGCTGACTGCCTGCCTGGATGCTCGGCTCCCTCTCTCTCTCACTGGACCCTCTCTGGCACTTCACTCACACACTGCTGAGCTTCGCTGGAGAGGAGAGAGGCAGTCAGGCTGCTCAGGATTTTTTGTGTAAAGTGGGATCTCTGCTGGGTTTCTATCTGTGTCTTTTTTAATGGACTATTAAATGAGAGCAGAGGAATTATCTAGCTCTCTCTCCTCCAGCACTGACCACTGACCATCACTACTGTGCTGCATCCATGACTTTACAATACCTGGCTGGTGTACGGGCCTTGGATTTATCTACAGTTTGGGCACTTTGTCTTGACACAGGGTGAGTTTTTTTATGGAGTGTGATTGTGGCAAAATAGAATGGACAATTTGAAACCTAGTGAGATGGATGAAAAGGTGTTGTGAGTGCATGTCTATCATCTGTGTGTGCATGTGTGCAAGAGTAGACTTGAAAATGTCAGATAAGAGAAAGTGCACTGAAGCACCACGATACCACAGGCGCAATCTTTGCTTACTGTATTTTTAGGGGAATTATTATTTCATAAGTAAAGCCATTATTCCACAATTTATATTGGTTACAATAACAAAATCGACCAATACTAGCTAAAATGTGGAATAACAGCATCAGCCTATATATCAAATCAGTCATATATATCCCATGTGTCAACTGTAATATCAGCAAAATACACAGATGGTCCCATGGACCTTATCATCACTGCATGGGTACATTTAAAAATCAAGAGTTTTATTTTTTAAAGTGTTAAATATTGTTTTCCTTGTTTATATCTGTTCCTTACACAATCAGACTGCCACACTGAAAATAAACAAGTCAGTTTTCGTTATGATTTTGTGCTCTTAAGAAAAAATATTAGGATCAATGATAATAACTCAGAAATATCAGCATATTAGATAGCGGGAAAAAAAATCAATACAGTGCATCACTAGCCATTATATTTGCATGGTGCACTGTATCAATTAATAAACAGTCATGCAGAAAAACAAGAGATAATTAGTTAATAAAACAATACAAAGAACAACAGTACAATACTGTAAAAATAGGCAGGTGAATGTATTAATACAATAAACTGGCAAAAAAAAAAACTAGAGTTGATTGATTTACTAAAAAATTTGAAATACATCAATATATTTTGTTCGAAAAATATAGGGATACTGAGACAAACACAAGATTAACCATTAAAAAATGGAAAAAAAAAAATCACGTCATTGATTCTTTTTGTATGGTAATAGCTTTGTGTCAGCCCTCACAAGTGCACTGGGCACCCATGATACCGCAGGTGCAATCATTTGCATTGTAATACTATTATACTATCAATGATATTTAAATATAGTGCACTGTGTCAAAACTATACAGACACACAGCACAAATAAAATTTGTTGTAGAAAAAAAAAGAAAATTACAAGAAAAATAGTATATGGCATAAAGAACAGGCAGGTGAATCTATTTCAGGCCAAAAGCAACATTAGTTTTACTACAAAAATAATATACATCCCTGTCTCTTCCTGGAGTCCACATATTAAAACACCAATCCAATATATCCATCCATCCATCCATTATCTGTACCAGTAATCCCTTTCGGGGGTCACAGGGGGGTGGAGCCTATCCCAGCTGACATTAGGCGAGAGCGGGGGTACACCTTGAACTAGTCGCCAGTCTATCGCAGAGCCACATAGAGAGACAGACAACCATTCACACTCACACTCATACCTAAGGGCAATTTGGAGACACCAGGTCAACCTAATGAGCTTGTTCTTGGTCTGTTGGAGGAAGCCAGATTGCTCGGAAAGAGCCCACACATGCACTGGGAGAACATGCAAACTCCACACAGAAAGGTCCCCACCAACCCAGGGATCAAACTCGAGACCCTTCTTGCTGTGAGGTACATGCACTACCTGCTGCACCACCGCGCCGCCCTCCCAATCCAATATGTATCACTAAAATTAAAAATGTTATGAAAAAAAAAGGCAATAAAATCAGCATTGATTCATTGACTCTCATTGATGGTCCTTAGATGTGTTTGTCTGTTTGAACCATTGCCTTTCTATATGTGTCGGCTCTGTGTTTGGCTGGTGAACAGTCCAGGGAGTACGCCTCTCTTGCCTTACCTCACCTGGGATAGGCTCCAACCCCCCACCCCCTCGCAATCCCGAAAGGAGTAAATCACTATAGATTATACTATATGTACAGTCATGCAGTCATTTCTTTTGTATAATTCCACTGTTTTAGTACATAACGACAGCAAAGCCATTGTTAATTCTTTCTTTTAAAGGAAATATATTGCAAAACAAAGCAGTATATATTGTACAGAAAAAAGAAAGCAGGCAGACTGAAACTAAATGAGATCAACCTGTTAATTAATGAAACACCACATGAAAGGACCAATCAAAAATATGCCTTTGCTCTTCATGTAATTTAGACGTTTAAGTTTTGTTTGTGTCTCACAAGGACAGAATGTACTGAGCAACAATTGAACCATAAGTGCACACTTTGCTTTGCATTATTCTTTGGGAGGAATTTTAACACTACAATGTTTGGTGTGAATTAAAATAGTACAGAATAATAAAATACTTGAAAATCATATACTTGCAGTATATTGTTGGGGGAAAATAGGTCACACAGTGAATATTTCAGATCAAAACTAACACAAGGTCTCCCATTAAAGTAATGGACGCCCACATCTGAAGGAAGAATCCAATAAATATGCTTTTGCTCTGCATGTAATTGACTTGGGAGTTCAAAGCTCAGCCCTCAAACAATAAGGTTATATCCATATGTGGCACACTAAATTTCCCCACAGACTAATAACTATTGACCTGACTTGGCTTGGCTGCAACCTTTTTTTTTCCACAAGGGACCAAAAACAAAGAGGGAGTGGGGAGATGTTGTTGCTTTGCTTGAATTAAGATATGATGCATATCTCTGTGTTTGGTCTGAGTCAGATCAGACCTCTGATCCTGGCCCCAGACCGGAGCGTGAAGTGAGCTCTTGGACCGATTAATGATGCAGCGTTCATAAATAGGGCAGCAGAGGCTATGAATAGCAGGGCACATGGTGTAATTGCATTGTATTGAAGACAGAATCAGAGTTCAGAATTGTCTGATTCAATACAATAGCAAACCCCAATAGCGTGAGCAGCAAGACTGAAAACCTCTACAAATTCTTCTAAATGATTGTAATCAGTGGGTAGGAGTCAGATAAAGAAACTGGAATTGCTCTGGGAGCACAAACCTTGACCAAGGCATTTCGATTGCAGCCGAGTAGTTATTGTCAAAAATGAGGAAAACTGCCCTATCTTGCACTGTTAACAAAATCTTGAAAATTCTTTTATCCCCTGCACTTCTACCCGGTGCTATGAAAAAACATTACCTGAAAATTTCATCAAAATCTGTTGAGAAAATTGTTAAATTATTAGCAAAAAATGTGGAAAACTACCCCTACTCTTGCACTGTTAAGAATCCTTAAAACAAATTCCCTGGATGCATATCTGGAGTTGGTTTACCACCAACATGTAATTACTTCTTCCTTATGCCATGACCAACATCCCCTCATAATGCCATCAAAAGCCTGTTTAAAATCAGTTGAGTTATTAGCAAAAATGTGGAAATTGCCAGATCTCTCAATGTTAACAAATTCATTGAAAAATTCCTGTATTCACACCTGAATTTGAATCACCACCAAAATAAAATCTTCTTTCTTGACCCATGACCAACACCTTCTGAAAAATTTCATCCCGAGTCCCCGTTCCTGTTTTCGGTTATCCTGTTCACTAACAAAGAAAATAACAAATGCCGGCAAAAACATAACCTCATTGGCAAAGGTAAAAAATGTTTTGTTGCTTTGTCCTTTAGAAGAGATTCGCAAAGAGGACACACATTGAACTGCCATTTCCACAAAAAAATCTGTCTAGAGCCACAAAACATATTTGAACCTTAAAATCAAGACAGCAGCACTGTTGGCTTCTACTTTATTATGACTTTAGCATCTAAAGTCATTATTGTACTTTTTTGTGGAAGACATGATACGGTCCAGCCTCACCCAGACTCTTTCTCAACCGCCAGGTAAGTTGAGTTGAGACCCCTGGATTAGAGACACCACTCTGTCCACAAAGGGCGCCAAAAATAACACAAAGTTCCTCAAGGAGCTTTGATAGAGCGGTACAGTGATGAATCTAAAAGGCAGAAGTGAATTAACATTTAATTACAACCAGTTCACTAATATCAAAGTCTATGAGCTAAACATCTGTAGTGATCACAGAGGGATTTTTGTTTTTCCCACAACATTAATGATTCTGAAACTGACTCTTTTGTGACTTTAACAGCTTGTTCAATCTTATAAAAGAAAGTTGCTGACCAGTTGCTGCACAAGACTACAGCTAAAGGAAGTGCTGATCATATTTTGAAAATAACATAAAAATATAGACAGAGGTGACGAAACCTATGACCACATTATCACACCAGGCACAGGCAGACACAAGAGGTTTTCTTACTGGTTGATAGTTCAGTGCAGGAATTATGTAATTCAGTAGTCCAGCCAGGAAGCCAGCATGATGTGTTTCCTTTGAACCAGCTTATGTTTTCTTTTCAGTAGGTTTGGATTATTGCTGATAATTATGTAAATGTAATGTAAATGTTCTTTATTTATACAGCCCTTTACAACAACCCTTTCAAAATTTATTTCATCTTTTTAATCTTTAAAAATGGTCACAACCCTAAAAATTGTTGAAGCTATTATGTAACTAAAATAAGGCAGAGTGACTTTTGAGTGGGATGCACAATACAGTATAACTGAAACACTATCGGTGTTGACTGATAATTCAATCAATATTTGAAGCCAATTTTTGTGCATACTGGCCCACAAATATCCATCCATTGGCAGTTATATTGGCAGAATGTACAAATGTACCATAATGGTTACAAGCCGAGCCATTGTAACCAAGACAACTCCATTAGCAAAGCAATTTTCCTCATTAAAAATATAAATTTCTTATACAATGCCTTTTGCAGTAAAATTTTGTGCAAGAAAATTATATAGGTATAGTCATTACAAAGGTTATTCATAAGACTGTGATTGTTCCATCAATCACATTCATAACGGGCAATCCAGATAATGTAGTAGATGAGCACTATAGCCGCAGTGTGAAGGACAGAACGTGAGCCACTTCATTAAACAAAATCTCTGCAAAACATGTCAGAAGTGAAGTAAAATATCCTTTCTACAGAGAAATTTGTGGTGTTTATTTGTTTTTCATTTAATAAACAAATGCGGTTCAGGTCTGATAAAACTGCTGATGAAGCTGTTAGCAACTATGCTAATCTCTGAATAAGCAGTCACGCCCTGCTGTTGCCTAGCTTGTAGCTCACCTCTTTCTGCATTAAAGGACATTGATTGGGCCACTCACAATCGTCGTAGATTGGAGCTGGCAAGATGGATTACTGACACTAAATCAGACAGGTCCATCTGCACTGCAGGGTTAATAATGGAGGAGTTAATGACAAATAGATGTCCCTGAAAACAACAACAACTGAATTTGATAATACTCTAAAGGACTGGAATGGGAAACTCTGGGGGTCCCTGTGGCCTCCAGTTGATGATGAAATTATATTCTTTGGTGCTGTTAAAAGTGTCAAAAGTGCTTCCAACTTATAGTTAAGATCAAAAACTTAGTAGTCAGGTGATGTTTATATCGCTTGTTTTTTACAGACTGAAATTAAATTAAAACCCAGCTCCAGACGGTAGCTTTAGCCCCTCTGCACAGTTACTTGTCTTGAAGTTATCAGTCACTTAGTGGAAACAGTGAGAATGGGGAATGACATCCAGGAAAGAAGCCACCAGCCCATATTTGATTCTGGGCCACATGCAATCAAGGACAAAAGCCCTTTGTTTTCTTTTCTTCCAATAAGCAGAAATTTACAGATGTTTTTTCTCAAAACATTATGTCAGGATAATTATATTGTGTTTTCCAATGATGAAGGGTTTTAGTTATCAAACTGAAACTCACTCAGCAAGAAGGAGAATAAAACTGGTGAAGATGCATCGTTCTCTTTAGGGCCTCTGTAACTTGTGGGGGTTTATGAAAAATAATTGGGTATTTGTTTAATAAAATGAGCTTTTTGAACAAATGATTGATCAATAGACTGGGTTCATTGTAGGTTTTGAAATATGCATTAGATAATCATTTCAATGCAATCTGGTAGAGGATCTGGTTATGATATAAATTGCACTGAGCCATGAAAAGCTCAATGTCTTTTCCAATATGTTCCTCATTATGTTGACAAATGCTCATACTAGGCTGCGTTTTAATGTTTCATGAACACAGCGTTGCAAACAACATTGCATAGTGAACTGAAAAAAGCGTGGTCATTAGCTGAATGTAAATGCCGACTGCACAGCTGTTTTATTTCCTCCACCATTACCCGGCTCTAATGAAACTCTCTAATATTAATGAGAGCTCTCAATGCACACTGTATCCACCAGCAGGCGAGAATATGACACATCCCCTAAAGGCCTGGCATGCGTTCACTGTCCCCCCTGTGAGGCTTTACATTGATTCCAGCAGATTTCTAAAGTGATTTTTGTAAGAGCATTTGCCCGGGATTAGTTTGCTCCTGAAAGCTCCATCAGAGCTTTTGGTGGGCTATATTAACCGAGCAGACGTGGCGAGAGGCTCGTGCCCGCTCCTCTACCCTCTGTGCTCGGTCCCCAGGTTTGCACAGATAAAGAGGCAGGATTTGGGTTTCAAAGCTAAAGCTGAATCTCCTATCTTGTGTGTGTATATGCGTGTGTTTGTGTGTGAGGTTAGGATTTTGGAGGTCGGGGCACAGGTGTGTGTGAGTGGTCTATACTCATGGACAATCCATTTAAGCTCTGGCGGATTTGTGCTGTTTAAGCTTAGCCTTACTTTCTTGAGGGAGTTAGAACTGAAGATGAAAGAAGCCTTGGGGGGATTTTCACCTTTCGGAAGACATGCTTTAAAAATTCCTGTAACGGAGTGTATGAAAGGCTCTGCGCCAAACTTTTCTGGCATATGTTCATGTTAGCTGTGTCTGTCATTTAGGGATTGTGCACCTTTTCTGGGGACAAATTCAAACCTCTTTTACAAGCACATTCACAGAATATTTTCAAGCTTTTTCAGCACCTCAACACTGTAGTGAATTATTTATTCAAACAAACCATCAATATATTAAGAGGAATTTTCCTTATCATGTTTGCACAGATATTGTGCCAGAGCAACTAAAACCGTGTTTTACACTAGATTGCTCAAGATCAATGTTTCTCAAATAGTGAGACATGACCGACAAGGAGGTGCATCACATGCCTTGGCCCCCTGAAAATATTGATTAACCACCTCAGGTACAATCCAGTCCCTTAAACACTCGTAAAGACATGGTCCATCCTACATGTAAACCATGATTTCCTTTAATTTTGAAGCTAAATATGCACCTCATTTATTTCCAAGGCAAAAAAAAATAATAATAATTAAATGGCCTGTTTCAAAATGTTAACTTCACCCTTCTGAAATGGCACAGTCCCTTGTCTTTGTGTTGTTAATATTGTGAGTTGAAACGTTGAATTTAAGAGTTAGCTCATTAATGTTTGGTGTGTGGTCAGCCCATGCTAAAACCTGTAACAAGTTGGCTTTTTTTGCCATCTGTAAAGCCGCCCAGAATTAAATGTTAACAGCCCTAACACTTCTTTCAGGCGTGCAAATGTTGATATTATAGTCTGGTTTTTGTTGTTGATGCATTTATTCTTTTTACTTTTTTCCTTTATTTGAGTGACAGAGCAGTGGATACATTTGAAAGATGGAAAAAAGAGTGTGGTATGACATGCAAGCTCCTGGGCCAGCCATTTACTCTGTGGTCCCTGACAGAAATATAAAAATAGGTAATTTACACATACAAACTATAGCATAAATACAACAACCTTTGTATCATTTTGTTTAGATTTGTTATTCTAAAAAAATACAGACAGTGTAAAATGATGTTGATCAGTTATTCAATGAAAAAGTAGTAGCACTAACATTAAAATCGGTTACCAAGGTCAACAGCAATATCATCAGTTCGACCAAGTTCAATAGCTGCATCATAAAGATCCTAGAAATTACAGCAGCACGTTAATGGCCCCAAAATGAGCAGATGCATAGTAAGGTAAACCGAGCTCAACAGCAGCATTATATTCTGACCAAGATCAGTATAAATGCAGTAACTATAATAGACATTGTTCATAACCATGTCAAGCACCAATAAAAAAAACAGACAATCAGATCATGCAGGTTTTTTAAATAAAAATGGCACCTAGATGTATCAAGTTAATATGTCACAAATAAATCTGAAATGGAGTGTTGCATACCATGTGGATTATTGGCATACAGGAGCACTGAATCTTGAAAAACCAACATAAATCTGGACAATGCAATATCCAACATTAATTGTATAGAATACATACAGCGTTGAAAATAGGTATTGCATCTAAACACCATTAAGGTTGTAAAGACAGACACTGTCTACAAGACAATCATATGTGTGTGCAGGTCTGGTTTGCATTCTTTAGACTCAATTCATGAAGGAATTAAATGAGGGGAATTCTCTCACTACAAGCTATAATCTGTCCCAAAAAGTTACCATCCTTGACAGACACAACAGTCTGGCCAAAGATTATGTCAAATAGCCTATTAAGCATAGAAGAGGCAGAACGACAATTCCAAAAACTTTCAATCACATTATCTTGAAATCCAAGCACTTTCCGAATTTTAAAAAGCCATTTTTAAGGGACTTCGAGCACATGTATAAACCCTGATCATTTCCAGGTGTCACTCATAAGAGAGAGAAATAAACAGCCTTAACAAGCAGCATGTTGATTCAGCCCTCTCCATTCCTATCCATGAGCTGTAGCCTCTCATAGCCTAACTTACAGGGCACTGAGTGCGAGACACACGGCTTTGAGATCACAAGGCAGGCAGACAGATACAGCTTGGGTATAGGATGCAGCACTACGAGGGTGAGTCACTCTTTTAAGGACGAGCTCGAGAAGAGCTTGAGAAGAGAAGAGAAGAGAAGAGAAGAGAAGAGAAGAGATCAATATGAGGACAAATATCAGCCAAAAACATTACCATACTTGTTGGGATGCTCTCTTATAATACAAGAAACTGTCTTCAGTAAAATGGAGGGTGATTGCTTTTAAATGAGCTAATTTGCACTGTTTATGTACTGCATAGCTTTAAGGAGTAAGGGCTGTGATGCTGTAATGTAAGTTCACTACTCCGGTTTGATACAAAGGTCATTTAAATTTAAATAAAGGGTTGATGTAGGTGTTTCAGATGCAAGGTCGGAGTTTAAAAGTCAAGATAATTCATGTCTAGCTTTATTTATTTATTTATTGACCCTTTATTTAACCAGGAAAACCTCACCTGGGGATTAAACAAATTCTTTTTCAAGAGTGTCCTGGCCAAGACAGCAGCACTTTCAGCAGTTTTAGAAAAACATAAACAGTTTTTACAAACCATCAAATTACCTACAACAAGACCTTCAATACATTAAGAAAGAAAAGTCACAATTTTAGAAAGCCAATTTTGCTAAAATTAGCCATGTGAGAAAGATGAAGTGCATCAGTCAAAACATCTCCAACCAGGTGTGTCTGCCTCCCAAGTCACTCAACATTGCCTCTAAAAGTGTCCAGTGATACCAGATCTTTTAGTTTCAGGTCTATTTTGTAGTACATTCCAAGTATGTTGAGCTGCAAACCTGAATGCCTTTTTTCCCAGTTCAGTTCTTACTTTTGGAACAGGCAACAAGAAAAAGATTCATGGGACAGAAGATGATAAGATCCTGTGCTTTCTGACTGATGTAGGTCAGAAGGTAAGATGTGAACAGACCTAGAATACATTTTTAAATAAGAATACACCAGTGATTGATGTCTGCGTGGCAGACAAAGAAGTCCATCCAACATGAGCAAACAGCAAACAATAATGGGTAAAGATTAAAATTTGTGATGAACCTCAGAGCTCCATGATACACAGTATCCAGGAGACTGTAAGCTTTGAGAGGAGGCTGCATATTCACGACATCACCGTAGTCCAGCACAGACATAAATGTAGCAGATACCAGTCTCTCTCTAGATTCAAAGAGAGACAGGATTTCATTCTAAAGAAAAAACCTAACTTCAGTTTTACCTTATTTAACAAGCTGTTGAATATAAGCAGAAAAAAAGGGAATCATCAATTAAAACACCAAGACACTTGTAAGTAGAAACAAAAAATATATTCTGAGAACCCTGAGCGGTAATCACTGAAGACAGCTTTACCAACAAAGGTGGATCCAAGAATTTTAAGAGACCCAATACCTTTGTTTAGCGGGGTATTTGAGGCAATGCAGATTATACCAGAGTCCCAAACTAGGTCAAACTGTGCACTGGAAATTTGTCAGGGTACAAAGTAAAAAAATGGGGTCATCAGCAACAAATCAATTGAGTTGGTCAGGGAGAAATCACTGGAAATATTCTTGAAAATTGTTGTCCCCAAAGGTAATATCATGGTATGTTTAGGAAAATGAGGTGTGTGACACAGTCAAAACATGGACTGGAAAACACAAGCTGAAATACTGAGATATGATGAAACAGAGAATGGACATCCAAGTTTTCCAGAATAAAGCATAATTTTAAATGTTTTCTCGAGATCTTAAAGTGAATTCTCATTCTTAGCTTGCAATAATGAAGCTGGTTTCCCTGAAATAATTGATTTATTGATATTTCATCATCTCCATCTTTGTGATAACTAGATAGTTTTGTGACAATCTAGAAAAATGGTTGCATGCCATTTTTCTTTGGAGCCCCCCAGGACCTACACAAAAATGATACATGGTCTGCAAAATAAAGGCCAATTTTAATTGTTTACAGGACAGAACAAAGATAAAATGCTTACAAACATTATTGTGCAGGGCTGGCCACAGAAGCGGGCTGTGCCCCTGGAAAGGCCTCATTAATGGGCCCCCAATGTAATCTGATAATATCAATGCAAAAATGCTAGGGCTTGTAGCGTGAGTACTAGTTTCCTTACCTGGCTCCAAAAAGTTGTGACCCAACTAGAAAAATAAGATGTTTAGTAATAAGAAGAGTGATGATACTATGCTTAAAGCTAATTGCATTATATCCACCAAAAATGTAAATATTGAAACAATCAAACACTCTTACCAAGAGAAGGCTAACCATAATGAAACATGCAGCAATTTAAAAAAAAGCGCATTCCATGGTTTTGACAAGTTTATGGTGAGTATTTACATCAAAATAGAAACTAAAAGTAATATATGATCCATTTCATAATGGACCATATCATTGTATGTCCTTTGGGGCCACCCAAGACTCTGGACCCCAGAAATCTTTCCCCTTTATTCCCCCTTATGGGCAGCATTGTTCTTGTGCTAAGACCTTTGAAGAAAGTATGCACTCATTGTGTTATTATTGTTTTAGTTCCAATTTTGACAACCTTAAACCCCCCTTCGGTAGCCTCCCAGGTTGAGAGGCAAAGATCTAGAAAACAAAACAATGGGCTGATCACTTGTTGGAAGCCACACCATGACATGACGTGCTGCCATTGCCCACACTAATGAGCTAAGTTAAGCCTATTTTGTTGTTTGTTAGCGCTAATCAACTCTAGGAATACAAGATAAGAGAGCCAAGATCTCCAGGAACAAAGGGGATATAACTCATTCTCATCAAAAATGGAGTCAATAACATACTTGGAGGCATGACCACTTACAGTTGTCCTACACTAGATGACCCACCTTTGTTTTGACCCAGTGCCATCACTCTAAAAGCAGTCAGAAAGACAGGCTAATCTTTTATGTTATCCAAATGGCAACCGCTGTGGTGTTAGACCATATGTCTTGGGGTTGTTCATCCATCATATTCTTGTGAACGCACTTGAAGGATCTTCTTCAAGCTTTAAACAAACATCAGCATGGATTCAGGGAGTATCGTGAGCACTATTTCCAAACACTGAGGAAGTTTCTACTAACTTGTAGAAAATGTCCATTCTAACGTGAGGTTTACCTGATTAGGTCTTCAAGGTCGCGGGTTGAGGGTCAAAGTCATAGAGTCTCACGATTGTCCTTTGCTTGTGAAAATGACATCTCCTGAACAATTCAACAGATTTTTGAACTTTCTAAAGAATACACTGGTTAGCAGAGATGGCAAGTAACGAAGTACAAATACTTCGTTACTGTACTTAAGTAGATTTTTCAGGTACTTTTAGAAGTATTTATTTCTCTGACAACTTTTTTACTTTTACTCAGTTACATTTTCAACATAAATATCTGTACTTTCTACTGCTTACATTTACGAAAAAAGGCTCGTTACTTTATATGTATAGCTTAAGCAGCGCCGCCCCTCCCTTTACGCAAAACACGCGCTGTGCGTAGGGCAAGAGGACGCATTCTCCGCTGTCTGATGCAGCCACGATCCACTCTGTGGAGTACAGGCCTGATATTTCCCATTTAAAGTGTGGCTGCTATCTTTGTTGTCTGTCAGTTATGTCATTTAGCAGTGCAGCTGATGTTCACGTGAACATTTGATCTAAATGCCTCCCGAACCGCTCGAGAGGGGTCTGGCTCAGCGTTTTTAGGCGCGCACATCTTCCACGTGCCGATGAGCGTAAAGACACAGACAGACGCGTATCGCAGGAACAGTGAGGGATCATCAGTCACTTTGTGTGATTTTATAATTCTAAACGGTGTTTTGACAGCTCATGTGCTCTGTTTTAAGTGAACACAAATACTTAAAAAAATGACGAGTCAACCTTTTGGTGAATCAAAACTCTACAGTCTCCATCAGACCGCTGTTTTCACTCACTCACTGTTTTCTAAATGATAAATTAATCCTGAGGTATCCTGGATCACGTATTGTCCATGAAATAAAAACAATCTTTGACGGATCAAGCTCCAAATACAATCTAGGCCTGCTAGTGCTGCGATTCTCAACCTGTGGGTGAAGACCCATAAATGGGTCTCAGAGCTGTTTTCACTGGACAGTGTAGGCTATAAATCAGGTGAAAATGTTGCAGAAATGTCTTCAGTGTGCTATTAAAAAAAGTGCTATTAAAAAGGTTGATTAAGAGTGGGCCTATGAGCATGATTTGTGACACCATAGTTTAGAAGCTAATCCTGGTCCAAAATTCAATGTTCAGAAGTGTGATGGTTTAACTTTAAGTGTACACTACAAATGCCTAAAGGACTATATAGTGAAGTACATTAGGATACTAGGCAGGTAGTTTTTGTTCAAATAATAACATTGCTAAAGTAGATTCCATATAAATTATCCTGTTTAATAGCTTTGCAGCCAGTGACTCCTGCAATAGAAATACTTTTTACTTTTAAAAGTACTTTTGAGTACATTTCAGAGCCTGTACTTTTTACTTTTACTTGAGTAGATATTTTTGATCAGTACTTTTTACTTTTACTCAAGTCGTTTTTTTACATAGGTTATTTTACTTCTACTCAAGTAAGGAATCTGGGTACTTTTGCCATCTCTGCTGGTTAGGAAGTCATGGATAACGTTGGGGTCAAGGTGTGTCCATGGTAATCTTTTGCATGTGAACTTTATCTTGCAAGCAATTTTTGAACAGTAAA